>JAODUH010003094.1:4401-34425 GCA_027564835.1 Typhlichthys subterraneus | reverse complement strand
GACTAGAGACGGTCTCTTATGTGACGTAGTGCTGATGAAGAGGCTGAGACTAGAGACGGTCTCTTATGTGACGTAGCACTGATGACAAACGTCCTCCCTCCATCCTTCTCCATTCAGTCCCCTGCCTAAGAGCCGCCTGGTGGAGGGTTCAGAGTTCCAGGACGAGTCCCCCATGGTGGACCACGTCCCGGGCCTCAACGGAAAGCCCGGCCCCTGGAGCTTTGAGGAGCTGATCGACATCAGCGTTCATGCCAAGGTCCGGCCCCTCATTGAGGCGGAGGGCTGCAACCCGACCTTGATTGACTGTGAGGGGGACACTGATGTACCCCGGGTAGCCCTGGAAGACAAGGGCACCCCGGGTTAACGGCATGCGTTCCTCTAGTCGCCCCATGGACTGTCAGGTGAGGACTGCCGTGGTTTAAAGGTTTATTGTCACACGGGCTGAATGACATGGTCAGTCTGAGCATTGATATTCATGGCTCACACATCCAGGCAGTGCCATTGATAACCAACCATTTCTAAAAACAAATGGGAGAATGTATACTAAAGGTGCACAGCTCTTAACACTTGAAGGTAAAGTCAGCTATTGCAAGCTAATACACCAGATATTTCCTTGCATTTCGGTAGATTATGGTTCTCTGTGCGTGTTGAAAAAACTATACTTCTACGCAGGCCTGGCTCCTTAAATAAACAATTGTTTTGATTTGAGCTCCAATGTAGCAAGCGTTCTCAAGTGACTGACCTTGCGTTTAACAACAGAATAGAATGTAAATAAGAGCAAAAGCTGAAATGCATCACTACATGATGCATGTTATATCATGGGCGAATGCTGCAAGTACATTTCTGACAGACCAACCCTCTACCTCTCTGTAGAGATGTGACAGCACCCTCGCTGGGAGACGACCTGCTATTGCACTCATACAGCTCCTGTCCAGCAGAGCTCAAACACTCCTTCCACGTCCATCTTCCTCTCGTCAACCCGAACCTCCTCTGCCACGGAGGGAGCATGAGATCTCCCCCCGTGCTACGTTTGAACCTGTATGGAAGAAATGTACAAACAGAATTAAAGAAGATATACACTTTAAGGGACATCAGCATAGATTCCCTCAGTGTTTGCTGCAGGGCCTATACTATACATGGCTCCTCTGGCTTTCAGCTGTTTTCTTTTTAAGTGTTTATTTTTTTTTCTTTTCAAGGGTGCGTTGTTGTAATTTATTAATTTTTGGCTTCACTGTTACTATTAATGTGTAGTTTTTCTCGTAGGAGAATATTCCAGAATGCAGGCACATTTATCTCCAGGAATAGTGCAAGGTTATTGTGAAGTTAGAGGATGTTGTTGTTTGTAATTCAAACCAAATTACAATGTAATGGCTTGTTTTCAGCATCAATATGGCCTTTCTGATTTGATCTTCTGCTTTTTTAAGGGTGTTCATTTTAAGTTCCTTTGGGTAGAACTGACTTACTCGGTGATGCAATCCTCCTGTCATTTTCTTTTCATCCTGTACAGTCCTTGATCTGTTCATATGCTCATCCCATTGGCTTTTATTTAAGTTCTACACCTCCGTTGTTACTAAAGGAGGCTACGGCCTGTGAATTGCCCCAACCAGGGCTGGTGACATGTTAATTATTTTGCTAGCTAATTACATCAATATATATATATAATTATGCTGCATCCAGTAACAGCTGGTTTACCCCACATGCTAGTCTATTCCCATGTGTATGATTGTTGTAATTGCACAGAAAATTTCCTTGAGTTTAATTTGTGTTTTAAAGCATTTTCCAAGGTGTGCGTGCATGTGTGTGTGTGTGTGTGTGTGTGTGTATGTATGGGTGTGTGTTAGTGTACTAGTCTATTAACTGAACTTGTATGGTTTGGGGTTCTCTCTCACGATGCCCTATATTCCTCAGGAGCTAAAACTATAAATGTTTGGGTATCTGCAGCCTATCTGTCTTCTTGGCTGTTTTACTAATTCCATTTTTCCCTCTCTTAGCCCAACTAAGATTCTCTTGCTGCTTCTTTTATACCTCTCCTAGCAAAGCGCATTTCAAATATTTTTTATAATATATAATTTGGCGCTGTTTATACATAAAGTATATTTCTACTTGTATTTAAATGTTGTATTGTGTATGTAATCAGTATTAGGCTGATACAGCCATGTTTAGTGTGGAGAGGCAGTAGGTTGAACGTTGCCTGTTACTGTACCTTAGCTAGTTTGACTTCTGCCAGGGAAGTCAGTTTGGGCATCCCTGAATAGCAAGCTTTATATGAAGGCCTCGGTTTCCAGTTTGACCACCATGGGGTTAGTGGGATTCTACCCATCTCGCTGGGATTGATGTGTGTGTGTACAGTGTATTGCTGCATGTAATTAACTATTCCCTAATCCTGTGCTCAGCCCCCTGCTATTGAAAATGGCCTTGATCACTAACAGTGGATTGGAGAGTTGGCTAGAGAAGCCACACTGTTGGAGTGCCTGCGTTGGCTATGATGATGTTCTGACCATTGTGTACAGCCAGTGAGCGTCTAGCGTGATGTCAACTGACATTGTTCATCTTGTCTGTTGTACAGCAAAGCTTGAAGTTTGTACTTGTTGAATATTCTAAATGAGGATCGGGGACCTTATTTTGACTCCCCTGTTTACTTTGACATTGTTTCTTAAAATAGGCTTGTACAGCCATAGCTTCCATCTGAATAAAGGGCTTTGAATCTTTTGACTAGTAGCGTAAAGAATGTAACCGACTCTTGATAGATCCTAATCCCTTAACAGTGCTCTGCCGTGCTGCATGGCCATGCATTATACATATGAACAAAAACGAGATGCACTGTTCCATAACCCTTCTTGAGAGAGTCTGAGTAGCTTTACTGTGCAGACTGAATGAGTTGGTGGGGTTCCCTAACGCTCATCCGCTACTACCAAACCTCCCAGCGAAGCCAATGGTTGCTGGCCTCAATGCTTTGCTACTTCAGTGGCAAAACATGCCATGAGTAGGGGACCAATGCAGTTGCTGCTGGAGATATAGCAAATAATACATCTGCTTTAGTATTCGCTATATGTTTCTGTGTCCTTTAAAGGAGTATGTGTTGGGAGTTGACTGTTGGGCCTATAAGAATAGAATAGAAGGGTGCCTTAGACTGAGGGTTAGTTTTATTTGTCCATTATTTACTAAGAAAGATTAACATGTCACATCCTGACCTCTGCCACGACAATCAGTCTACCCGACCTGGGTGATGATGTGAATAGGAATATCTTTGTCTTGGGGGTTATCGAACTTAAACAATGTTCTGTCCACACGTTCTATTTGTAAATATATCTAAAAGTGTACTGAAATTATACTGTTGAAAAATAAAGTTTTGCAGAGATGTGGTTTTCCTGACTCTTGGAAGATAAACTGAAGGAAAATAAACAACCCAACATAGATCACTTGTGTTTTATTTATACTTTATTGTATGGTAAATTCCAGGCTACTAGTACAAGCTGTCAACCATATGCTTTGTCTACTTAACATATGAATACATAATCAACTAATTTGAGTATGTTTTTATTTTATTTATTTATTTATTTTACTCATTTTGTTTTATTCAAGCTGGTATGTATGAGCAGCGATACACGTACATGTAGATTTTCTTTTTGAACGATTCCAGTAAGGCACTGAAAAGGGCTTTGCCTTATAATAATAAACAAAATAGCAGTTTGCAAGCACAAACAGCCTATCCAAAATAATACATACTTACATTTTACTAATGTATATAATGCTAAGTAGTAGGAGAAGCCTCAATCTTTTTTTTCCCACTTATCACTAAATATTGAGTTAAACCTTCAAAAAGATACTTATGCAGAATTGTTTTGTTTTTGTTTGTGATAACACTACTGATCGCCCCATTAAATTGTTGTTGATCAGGACGTAGTGCAGTTTACAGCTTCTTGGCACAGTCAGGGCAGTAGATGTAATCCCCATTGACGACAAAGCGCTTGTTGGCAAGAGAGAGGCAGCACTTTTTGCAGTTGAAGCAGTATTCATGCCAGGAGTAGGCCTCATAGTTCACCACATTGGTGCCATGGCCAAACCCTGTAGACAGAATGAGACAATGTAATGGTATTAATCCTGATAAATACAAATAAATAAACCTGTGTCACCATTGTTTCCTGAAGTCACAAACAATAGTTTGACTTCGCTGCGAGTGTCAGTGTGGAACACGAAATGTAAAACGCGGTGTGCAGATGAGTTCAGTACCGGTGATGGGATTCTTGCAGCCATGGCACTTCTTGGCCACGCCCGTCTTGAAGCAGTCCACGCAGTAGACGCTGTTCTCGTGGGAGGTGAAGCGGGCTCCAGCCAGAGCCTTGCGGCAGGTCTGGCACACAAAGCATTCGGAGTGCCAGGGCTGGTCCTGGTAGCTGATGCCCCCGGACGTGATGGGCTTAGAGGAGGCATGGGAACACACTCATTACTAGGTGAAACCATATACAGTATAAGGCAGAGGCCTTCAATGTTTTTCAGGCCAAGGACCCCTTGGCTGATAGGGGGTCCCCTGTGCCATGTTTCTATTACATATGGTATAAAATATCTAGTTGCCGGGCCAACAATAATGTGTAGGGCGGCCTATAGTGCCATGTATAAATCAGCCACTAGCTAAGCCATTAAAATAATTGAGAGAAATATGTATAGCAAAGGTTGTATATATAGTGAGGTATATTATTCTTACGTTTACATTTTTAGAAGAAAATTTGTTTGGGATCTAATAATTTAGAGGACCTCCTGCAGTACATCCGAAGACCCCCTGTTGAAGACTTCTGGTATAAGGCTTGTTGGGAGTGTGTACGTGTATAAGTTAGCGTTTGTAATCTATTAAACGTTTTCTCCAATTCAGCAAATAAAGCCTCATGGTCTTGTCTGTTTTGTGGTCTCATAGAAAAACTGATCTGGTGTTTCTAAACAACACACACGCAAATCAACATTATCCCAGCCAATGGTAATGCATGTCCAGTGTGTGGGGCGGAGCTACTGAGGCAGCACCCTATGGCAAGAGAGGTGTTTTTGTTTTGATCCAGTTCAAATATCAACAGGCTTTCTTCAGAACCCCTGACTCCACCATTAAGCAAACTGCATTCACTTGTCCCTTGGTGGTCAAATAAGGCAACATCACAAAACGTTCTGTACCTGCTTGCAGTGGAAGCACTTCTTGGCAAATTTCTTGTCATGGCAGGGGGCGCAGAAGATGTCCTCCCCCTTGGTCAAGAAGCTCTGCGTGCGGATTGGCTGCTTGCATTCAAAGCAGGTGAAGCATTCCTCGTGCCACACCTTGTTCTTATACTCCACATTCTTGGTTCCTGACGCCCAAGAAATATCTTAATGCACCTCAACAATGAACAAACCCTAGCCAACTGGAAGGCTTGGATGGCTAATAAACATGTGCATGATAGGGTTTTAATCATTATTGTTATGCGTTTCATTCTTGTGGTAATAATAACAATAATTAATAATTTACTAATAATTAATAACAATAATTATATTATATATACCTGGCATGACCACCTTGTAGCAGCCCTGGCAACGGTTGCCGTCCTCGCGGGCGCTACACTTGCCACACATGATCTTGCCGTCATCCCGGCCGCTGAAAGGCTCATTGGCCAGGGCCAAGTAACACTTTGCACAGCGGAAACAGTCTTCATGCCAGTATCGGTTCTTATGGTGGAGTTCCTGAACAGGGGCAGCACCAGAATATTTTCAGTGGAGGGGTACAGGGGGGGCAAGAAGAAAACAGGGGGGGTCACTTAAATAATTCTTTTTAAACTGATAATTCAATTAAAATAGGGGGGGCACATGTAATTTCTGGGGGGGGGGGGCACATGCCACTCCATGCCCCCCCATTGGCTCCGCCCCTGTTCCTGAACACACGAGATCAGCAGATAATGATCCAGAGCCTCCAACACTATATTCATACTATATCCTATATTCTTATTTACCACAAACCTTTACTATACTGTCCTCCCTTTGACTTCTAGTTGCAGCACCCTCTACTTAATCAGTCCATCACTAAATTATAGTCTGCCAGTAGATGTCGCTATAAGCACCAGCATCTCAGACCAACACCTATATATTTGCATAGAAAATAGTTGCTTGCTGTTTTATTAATGTGTACAATGTCTTAAATAGGACATTTAACATTTAAACACACTCACCTTGGAATCTGCACCAATGGGGCGGCGGCACTCTGCGCATGTGTTGGCACAGATCTTATCGAAGCACTTGGTGCACACGTGCTTGTCATCCTTCTTCACGTACTTCTTCCCGTGTAGGTTGTCACGGCAGTAGTAACAGTCGAAGCGGTCAGTCATGGTGGAGGTTAGGTAGCTCTTGGGACCTGTAGAAATGCCAGAAATGTGGACAGTGTGTACAAGAAAAGAACAAGTGAATACATTTAATTTAGCCTATATGGGATAGCCTATATCTATATATGTATATAATATTATTATAAGATCTCAGTATTTAGATTAAATATAGCCATCTTACATCATGTATGCTAAACCAGGCTTTTTTAAAATTTGCTAGTTTCAATCATGGCTCTGGTTTCATTGTGTAGAGAGGTCCCGTTATTCTAGTTGTATGAGAGATCCGTGGATCTCAATGTTCACCAGGTGGGGGCAGTGTTGTCATTTACTGTATATTTGTAAATGGTGAAGAACGCGCGCGCGCGCGCGCACACACACACATACTTTATGTACGGTAGTTTTATCTGTGACACACACACCAAGAACACGCTAACATATATATATATATATAGGCCTATATATTTATTTATACACAGTTTGGTGACATATAAAGTGTTTTCGTTGTTCCAGACTTTGTAACATATAGGTGTTTTTACTGCAGGAATGCTTAACATTAGTGTTTATAATTAAACAGCAGGAAGCAGGCTTAACAGCAGCATACCGAACAAGTGGGAAGTGTGTTGAATGCATTAGGTGAGAAATTAACCGCAGATGTCCGATCTGGTCGGTTAAGCCAATTGAACGGTTGCATCGTGTCAGCTAGCCCCCATCATAGCCTAGCTGTGATGAGGGAAGAGTGGGGTTGGCTGGTCAGACAGCATTAGGCTCTGGCTGGTCATATTATTAACTCTGGCTCAGTTGCCTCCCAACCCTGACCCCACTTAGTGTAAACTCTAAACACTAGAGATGCCGCGCTCGCTGCATCACTCATCAACGCTCCCATTGCGTCCCCCAGGGGGCGCTGTTAGGCGTCTGCTGGATCCTTGGACGAGACTAGAGTGGTTTACTGGGAGGGGGTCTCAGCGTGTGACGCGGGAGCTCGTTTTTTATCGTCGCGGACAATGTTGCTGTTGTTAAAGGATGTCAAACATGGTAGTTTGCAGTGTAAGAACACACTGCACGTCTATGCCTCAAGTGTTTTTATTCATAAAGCTATAACTCAGATATTGTCGGGAAGTATTTTAATCCAGCTCTATTCAAAATAGGGCGACAACAGAAAAGGGATGGCACATTGTCCTGGTTACCATAGGAGCCACATAATATTTATAACATGGGCTGTTCAAGTGGGTTGAGGTTAACAGCTGCATATGGGAAGAGAGCCATCAGGGATTTGGTGTGTGTGGATGGACAGAGTGTCAGTGCACATTGTAGTGAGATGCTTGGCTGTAGCTGTGGCATCAGGATATATAGACTGGCCTGAGTACTGAGCTCTAGTGAGACTACCTCACCAGCACACACACACAGCCACTCTGCATCCCTGGCATTTGTGGATGGTGAAATGTGCAAACACCATCAGGGCAAATCACAGAGAATGACTATCCCATCTAAAGACCTATCATGTGGTTTCTGCTCTTATAATTGTGTTCACCTTATAGATGGATAAACATCGAGAATAGGTGGAATGTGGGGCGGTGGGGGAGGGTTTGACTTTTGGGAACTATTGTGGTGTTTAGTTTAGACGTGCCTGATATGAGTGGCCAATACTTCAGCTCTAATCTTTTTGTACACGTGCTCTGGCAGCTGCCCCCTTTGAAAACCGCCATGGTATGCACCGCCACTTAGCTCAGGAGGGGATGGAGCATACCATTGTGTTCCCATTGGAAAGGAGACCTCTTATGGGGAAAGGTCAGAGGGAAAGCACTTTGAGCGCTGCCAGCCAGGCATAGGCGTCAAGCAGCATTTCAAAGACAGCATGACCTGACTGATATGCCAGCCAGAACAGCAGCTACACTAACGCATTTGTTATTGTCAATGTTGGGGAATGATTCTCGTAAACTAGTATAGAAAGTAGCCAACCACAACAGGCAATTCATCAAACCAAATCTCTTCACAACATTTATGAGATCATTTTACAATTTGGTGAGTTTACAAATAACATAATTATATAAATCATAGGTTTAGTTTTTCGAAACAATTAATTATTCACGGCCCATCAGATTAAGTGTGTCCTCAAGAACATGTTTTAAATGTCATCCTCTCTATCATATTTAATAATTTGTTGTGATAATGAGTAGCTGTCAGTGTTGAACAGGTGTTTTAAAATGTGATAGCAATATTACACAACAGTATAACTCTATAGAATGTATATATCGCAGCATATACATTTATCTTCCTTTCCGATGTCATAACTTCACAACCCACATATTTAAGGTAGCCAGGCATGTTTGAGTGCATTATAAATCTCTATGACCACTGAGCAAAACGTTCTCAACTTCTCATCTTCCCATCCACACCAGTGGTTCCTGCATCAAGCAGATGCTCCCATTAAAGGCATAGTCGTCAGTCATTATGGAGAAATTAAAAACAAACACACCTCTTCCTTCAATGGGTGTTCCCTCTGAAGCTCCACACCCCACAATGGACCCAAGACTATAGCTTTGTGTGGTGCGGTCTGCACCACTTTGTTTTTGTTGATGTTTTCATCGCGCACACAGGACAGGCAGCTAGCATTAAAGGCAGGGTCAGTCATTCTTAAGAACGCTTGCTAGCATTGAGCTCAAATCAAAACAATATCGCTCCTCATATCGAAATGCATTGTGAAGCAAAGTGTAGTACTATGGCACTGTTGATACGTGAGGTGTTCGCCACTATGTTTATGTTACTATTTACGGAGCCAGGGCTGTGTAGAAGTATCAAATTAGTTTTTCAACACGCACAGAGACTGGTAAGCTAGCGAAATGTGAGGAGATATTTGTTGAATTTGTCAAAAAGTGTATTAGCGTACATTTAGCTAGCAATAGCTGACTATACATTTGACACAAATGTGTATTATCTCAAAGTGTCTGCCTATACTTTAAAAGCAGCACAGATACCTGACCAACACACGAGCAGCATCGTGCTCACTCACACTGCATTTACCTGAGTGCCTGTGGAAAGTCATGTTGCCTTCCAGCCCAGGGCAGGAGCGCAGAGCAGAGAGATGTCGCGAAGAATACAGAAAGAAGCCGGTAGCATCCACACAGGGTCACACCACAAGCCCTTACCCTCACAGAGGTGAGGGGCTGTATATACCCCTCTGATCCACACCCATGCACCCCTGACCTCACATCTAAATCCAACCCACTGCCTCCTCTTTTAGGCATGCATTAGAGAATAGGCAGGATGAGGGACGGGATGATCCATACGGGGGAGATTAAGCTGTAAAGATCACATTCCACTGGTGTAACATCATGCGGTAAAGTTGTAGTGCAGCTTGTGAAGAATGGCCACAAGGGACAACAGCTCCCGTCACCCAAATGTGGTGTTGCTATGATGCCATGTTGATATGTTAGCATCACATCTCAGGATGAGTCACAGAGGAGGGAAGGTGATATTACCCAGGGAGATGACCACAGCCCATCAGCTTATACTGTAGCACATTGTGTTGCATGCATAGCTGTAGTTTTGCATTACACACTGTAAAATGCTGTGCATGCTCTAAATGAGTCCAAGACCAAATCTGAGCCCTGCTTGCAAAAGAGGGCTATCGTGAATATATACGGTATATTATTTATTTGCAGACGGTCAGTGATCTTATTGGTTGGGACGCTGTGAGGAGATTTCCTTAAAAAGGCCATGGAACGCATTTGTGCATTCCTGACAACACAACACACTCCTAACATAAAACAATGGAAAACTACTGCTATCACAATGAGAAAACTCTCTCTCCATCGATTCCATCCATCATGCACTGTGTATAGCACAAACCTTGACCCTTTAAGGGTTTTTATACATTTTCTACATTGTAACATAATAATGAAGGCATCAAAGCTATGATATAGCACATGTGGCATTAGTAGAAACCAAATAAATGAAAATGCATCATAGTAGCCACACTTTGCCTTGACTAGAGAACGCTCAAAGTGCATTAACTAAGTATTATGCATCATAAGCTTTTTTACATTGATTCCTACTAGGTCCATCTTTACAAAACTAATTTACAAGACAGTATAGCATCTAACAAACCAATAAAGACGGGAGATGAACATTGTGTGTTGAGGGGCATCTGGCTGCAGATTTGATTTGGTCCATTACTGTAAGAAACATTGTCCTTTCAATTACTGTCCACATTTATAATCTGTCTCCCACTCATCCTATTAGCATGGACCCACCTGGCTAGAATAGGCTCAGAGCAGGAAGGCATTCTTCCCTCTGAGTCTGCTGTTTAATGTCCTCCAAATCCCTCACAGTGCAAATGTGTACAAGACCTATTTAATATACCTTCGTTATTTCTCTAACTATTTCATCTCTGCCCTTATTGCTTCTTGGGTCCTGACTTAGGCACAAGAACATGCCGATGATGCAGTGTATTGCTTTGTCTGAGGGAGTAACGATGGTGATCAGTTAACTTGTTTGTAAGAGCCCATGACAAAGACAATCATCATCAGGTCCACATGTACACTGATACATTTTATAACTGGGATTCTCCTGCTTCATTTATAAAACACCAATAACACTATCTCTATCCACATTAAAATGCCTGTGCATGCTTTCAAGCCTGCAGAATGTTTGCTTGCTAATGTTGCTCATGTAAACAAAGGAAATAACGGCGCACAAGCTGACTGTACAAGCGAAAAACTCAGCTTTCCCTGTCAACGCGTGAACACTGAATACAGAGTTTGTAAATAACTTTGATTAAACTCTATATTTATTGCCCATAGTAAAAGCTATGTATTGTACTTGTGGACTAGGCATAGGTCTGTTGTGTGTGTGTAAACTAGTAGGCATGTAGAATGTTGTGTTATACTATAATTGTTCTACTGGAGGCCACAGGTGCTCTAACACAGTCGGTTAGCTGTAGTTAACTATAGTGTGTATGCTGCCCAGACAAAAAGCAGTTGGAATGCAGTGCCTCCTCCTCCTGTCACCTCCCAGAACCTGCTTCTTTTTAATAACAGAAATAGCACATAACATCACCCTGATTAAAAATGCACTGTGTAGCCACTACGATGCATTGGTTTCTAAGTGTGTTTAATAGCCACAAGGAAACAGACAATGTAACATGTTTACTTACAGGCTTTCATCTTACAACAGTTGATACGCACGCCAGTCTCCTGTACATGCTCTGTTAGTCATATAAAGTAACCTGTACTCCATATCATTACACACTACAAATATACATTTCTATGTAAAATGTTGAATTGTTGACCAGCTGCCAAAGTAGCTATAATGACTGTATGTGAAATACTGTCTTAGCCTACACATTTACAAGTGAAAGGGTTCATTATCTGGTACATAAATGTGTCTCTAATGCACCCAACTCTTTATAAACGTAGTTTTGGTGTGGCACTGCATGTTGTCTGTAGGACTTATCACATCTGTGGGCGGGTGAAGGAGATTGGCTTGCAGAGAAGCAGGAAGTCTGTCTTATACTTCCTGAGATTAATTAAGGTCTCTTGAGGGAAATACAAACTTGAAGTTGAAGGCATATCACCACACCCGATACTGCACATACAGTATATACTCTAAACGTCTATATTGTACAACAGCTTGATAAACCATCAACAGCATAAAACGTGCTTGAGAAAATAGTTTTGGAAATCTGGATGTTTTTCATCCAGATTTCTATGGTATGTTGTGCTTTGCACAACATACCATAGAGCGCCACATAGATGGAAGCATACAATGTTAAGGTCCATTTAGTTATCCACATTTAAAGTGGATCTATATGATTTTCTGCCTCTACATGTCACACAACGTGCACAAGCTTCTTGGGCTGGCTACATGTAAACAACCAACAGAAGAGCTCACATTACACACACAAAGGGAGTGTGACGTCATTCTCTGCTCAGGATACAATTATTCCATTATATCTTTACATAGAACATAGCCGTTTGCTGCTATAGTTTGTTTGTTATGTTTAAAATATTGTATAGAACACCTTTAAGTTATAGCATATTTTATAAATCAATAATATTGTAGTAGGAATCTAAATATCCATCTCCCTCCATGACTAAAATAGCTTAAGGGGGCTGACAGTCAACCTTCGTCGCTGCACAAGGGTCAGACAGACAGACAAACTGGTGACAGAAAGACACCTAATCTATGGTGACCAGCAGTGACTCACTACACAATAACAGAAGCGCCTACTGTAGAGTTCCAAACAGACATATGCACACTGCAGACCAACTGCCAGGTATCATGCCATTATCCGGACAGGGTGGGATTGTGAGACACAGGCCGGGGCTGAAATGTGTGTCCTTCCTGAGCAAAAGTTCACCAGGGCACTGTCAATACACAGTAACGCTGCTGTCCCACAGAACTTCATAACGAACACACAAGTTTACATATAACAATACAAAGTTGAATTTTTCTGTTTTTCCATTCCAACATCCATTATCCTATATAGAGCCCTGCCATTTGCACACACACATTCAACCATACATAAAACCTTCACATGTGAGACCATGCACACTACAGTTCCCATTGGTCAGGAAATGGTCCTCTACCAGGAGAAGAAGCCAGTGTGTCTTACTGATGTGTCTTGCTACAAGAAGGTACAATGCTGGCCCCACAGAAAGGTCAACTGCTGCAATGACAGCACCCTAATATAATCACACCAGACATAATGAAATGACAATGGACATCACTCATGATGGACCATGCACAATCGACCTCAGTATGCCAAAATATTTGCTTCTTTGGTTGCCTTATTGTAATATAAACAGAGAAAGGCCTTGTCTGTGTATATGTGATATTAAGTACCACGATATATATTCCTCCACATGTATATTACTCGGCCAGAGAATCGGAGCAGCGGCAGCGGTATGGCAATCACTTTACCGCACCGTTGTGATGAAAAGAGAGCTGAGCCGGAAGTCAAAGCTCTACCGGGCAATTTTCGTTCCTACCCTCACGTATCATCATGAAGGGTGGGACATGACCGAAATAACTAGAACGCTGGAACAGGCGGACAAAATTGGTTTTCTCAGGAGTTTGGCGGGCATCTCCCTTAGAGATAAGTTGAGAAGCTCGGCCATCCGTGAGGACCTCGGAGTAGAACTGCTGTTCCTTTGCGTTGAAATGAGCCAGTTGAGGTGGTTCTGGAATCTAGTAAGAATGCGCCCTGGGCGCCTCCCTAGGGAGATGTTCCAGGCACGTCCAGCTGGGAGGAGGCCTCGGGGAAGACCCAGGACTAGGTGGAGAGATTATATCTCCACACTGGCCTGGGAACGCCCCGGGAGCCCCCACTCAGTGCTTGCTATTGTGGTGCGGGAAAGGGAGGTTTGGGGTCCCCTGCTGGAGCTGCTGCCCCCGCGACCCAACCCCGGATAAGCGGATGAAGATGGATGGATGTATATTACTGCACTGTTACTGGGATCCTGTAAGAGCTTGGACTGTCTCTATGTATAATAATGTGGATTAAAACTTTGATTTGTATCTACATATACACATACACACACATACGCACGCACACCCACACACACACATCAAGCCTAGGTATCATTTCTCTATCTTTTTAATTTGACTCTCTCTTTATTTTATGATTGGTAGAGTCTTAATATGGACATGTGTCTGCTGTGTCTCTATGGCAACAGGATGAGGACAGGCTACAGGGCCAGTATAGGCCTGTCTCCTCTCAGCCCACACATTACAGCATACAGACGGGAAGACAGACAGACAGACAGGCAGGCAGGCAGACAGGAGGCCACCCAGCATTGCCTAATTAGGAGCATGGGGGGCTTGGCGACAGACCTGTTTCATGTCTCTCACCAACATCACTCCACAAGTCTCTCTCTCTCTCTCTGGTTCTCTGTGTGTGTGTGTGTGTGTGTGTGTGTGTGTGTGTGTGTGTGTCTCTCTTTCTCTCTCTCTCTCTCTCTCCCTTTCTCTCTCTCTCTGTCTGGTTCTCTGTGTCTCTCACTCTCTCCCTGCATCTTTGTGGCCTGCTCAACCATTATTATATAAGATTTAATGTTTTCTATTTAAAAATGTGTCATAGAGGCAGAAAGATCTAAACATGCTTCCATTAATTTTTAAAAGAGGAAAAAGCTAGAAGCCGCTTCAATGCAAAGCCCAGCATCATCTTTTTAATAGTTTTTACTGCCTGAAACGATTATGTCATACTGGAACCACAGAGACCCACTGTGCCAGAATAACTGCTCCAATGACATCATGCATTTGGTCTGGCAGCTATCCAAACCAACGGCAGGCTATTATATGTTTTACAGTTATTGTTGACACATAGGCCTACAACAGTGTTATTACTTAGGCCTACTTCAATGATGATCTTTTAATCTAATCACATGTTCTAGACACATAGCCAGAGAAACATAGATAGATATGCCTATTTCTGTGTAGTTTAACAGAACAACTAGGGCCTCGGAACAAAAACGTAGAAGACGTGACGAAGGTCACGGCACTCCACTCCAAAATAAGTAAAAAAGCTTTTAACAAGTCAACATGGCAAAAAAGCACGTACGTGTTGCGGCCCACAAGCCTTCTTCAGGGTGCACAAACAGTATAGTACACAGGTGACATCATTACATAAATCAACAGTGGGAGGGACAAAGAAATAACAAATATATCCCAAATGTAAATGTTGTCTAAACTCATAACAAACTTGTTAAAACAAAAAATTAATAAATAAAAATAAAATAAAAACAAAAAGGAAACTATAACTCAACAAATTACATTACAACTAGGGCCTCATTTTAAATGATGAAACAAATATTGTTAAAGTGAAGCTGCACATACAGTACATTACCACTTTCAGAACATACCTGAAATGGCAAACAATTTGCACTCATTAATTTGACAGATTTCAATAACTGAACTAAACATGGCTGTCACTTGCTGTCAATTGTCTACGTGTTGCTTTTACTCACCTCTGCTTACAGCGTAAAAAAGATGCGCGCCTCTCCACACAGCAGCGCCTGAACGGTCAGGAGATAGGTGCTGCGTCGTCCGCGCTCCTTAAAAGACAGAGGCAGGACAGAAAAAAAATACAGGATATGATCCAAACCTCTCTACGCTCGTAGCTATAAACAATGACATCAGCCAGGAATTCACAAGCTGTTCTAATAAAGTTAGTTTGCGTTAGGGGTACTAATGCAGCCCAATTGAGGAAAATGCTAGAGTGTTTAAAATATTCTCTCACTAACGCCTACCTCCTTCTTTGGTAATAAATATCAGCTGCAGTGAAGAATTACATTAACATGACTCATTTTAAACTTATAGTAAATAGGCTACGTGGAAACACGTACACATACATGCAAAGACAGATTTGTCGTAGCAGTGCCTAAATAAACTTAGCCTAGGCTACTATAGACTACTGTATAAACTTAAACATCTTAAAAATATATAGCCTGTCTGTCTGGTTGTCTGCTATCAACATGCTCTATAAAATGCTATATTTTATGCATAGTAAACAAAATAAAAACTAAATAAACTCTTGGTATAGAGTTTTTTCTGTAGTTCTATAATGTTGTTATAGCTATTTGACTTGCTTAGCACAAAACAGAGTCGTTGTCTTCCTTCACAAAAACTCCAAATGTAGCAAGCTGACCAATTAAATGTCCCTTTATTACCTATGTTGGGTCATTATGCATTTCATGAAAAATAATATCCAGCCTTCTAAATCAGAGAATTTTAACCAATAAGGTATCCAGATATTTCACACTTTCATATCAGCCTGTCCATGTGTTACTGAATGTATACACTGAAAATGAAATAATTAAACATTCCAAAATTAAATAATAAATATTTGCACAACAATTCCTGCTAAATCATTAAAATTGCCAGTAAAATGCCTCGCCTAAATCATCATTACATATCAGTTATACTGTAGGTCTACACCCATACAGCACATCAGTCACAAGTAGTTGCTTATTTGTTCTGCATTGCATCACCTTTACTACACATACTGTAGGCCTAACACACACATAGGTCTATGCCTTTGTGGAAATCATTTTGGTAACAAAACGGTTGTACCAGATGTAGCTGTAGGCTAAACATACCTCTTATAAACATATACTTAGCCTCTGACTGGTTGATATAGGCCATTACAGTGCTAAACTAATATGGCTCTATTAGTATCATTTAACAAACAGTAAGAGGACTGTTATTACAGAGCACTCTGTATCATCTCACATTGGTGTACACATTACAGTTTATATGGACTATGATGACATGGGCACATACATTTAGCTGAAATAAGCACGGGTAATGCTACAATAATGTAAACGTATTTTAAGTTCAGGATTTATACAATATGTAATTTGAATTTAGGTTATACAAATATTTCTTACAAATTTGAAATACATATTTTTAAATATTTCTAATAACGTTTTAATAAATGTTAAAGGTACTACAGGCCTAGGATATTTTTAACATTACAGCTATTTTGTGTGTTAATATGTAGTAATGACTTCTGTGTCCTGAGCATAGAATTACATGACACTCCCTCCGTGTGTGTTGTAATCAAATATCTGTTCTTTGTTTTCATATGAGGCTGGCCTAGTGTGCATGTTAGTGCATGTGTGTCTGTGCGTGTGTGCGTGTTGCCAATGGATAGTTTTGGTCTGAGCTGCCAGTGCATTTAGTGTGACATCTAGTGGCAGAAAGTCATATAGAGTCACTTATAAAGGACATGATAAGCACACTGAGCTGGTCAGATTCAGTTCCAGGATGGTAGGCGTCCAGTGGACTTTTAGACTCCACAAACATACTGCATAGTGTCGTGTACATTGATTACAATCTTCACCTATGAGGAGGGCAAAGTGAGGTGGAAGGACAAAGAGACAGATCTGTTTAAGTATAACCCTTTAAACCCAATGTTTTCTTTCAGGACAGTTACTCCATGGAGACATTGACTTGAGCAGAGCCAAGAGGCGTGCCCATATTAGGTGTAGCTACAGCATGCTACACCAAGCACATTTGTGCAGCACAAAATTTGCATTCACACTTGAAATTACTATTAATGGTTGATGTGTGTACCGTTATCTAGCCAGAACAGGCTGAACATACTAGTCACTGAAATACTGACATTGATAATTAACATATTTGGTATCTTAAAAATATCTGTAATCTGGTTGTGGGTACAATGATACATTTTGGTGTTTGACTAAGATGTTAGGATATGTGGATTTAAACTAAAACTAGTTAAGTGGAACTTTTAGTTGAGGTATAAAACAATAATTGTAGTCTTGTTAAACCTGCTTGAGAAGATACTCTTGGGGAAAGTGTTAGATTCACACAGGTTGGAATGGAGTAAAGGTCAAACAGTGGGAAAAAGGTAAAAAAAAGATGAAGGCTATAGCTCTGCAGTCTCTAATATATCTAACAGAAAAGATTGGGAATGATTTGGGCTTTCTAGCACTACATGTTTACATCATCACAGCATCTGTGATAGGTTAAACCAGGAAACTATTAAAGCAGAACATAACCAAAAGCACAGGCTTCTGTTTATTGAATGTTGCACGCACATGAACAGGTGAGGGTATATTTACACCCATTTAAACAGACAGTACCTGCAACCATGAGCAGAACAGACAATACAGTATTTTCTCTCACACACACACTCACCCCACACACATACACACACACATAAAAGCAAGTCTGAAAACAGCACAGCAAGTACCTTTGGTCAGCTACTTCAGACTTAGTTCCTACTGTATGTCCAAGCCAAAAAACACCAGTTAGCATTTGAAGTACAGAGAAAGAACATATACTGTTAGAGCAGTACAGGCAAATACATTGACCTATATGGGTCTGCAGATTTCACATTTAATCTGGCAAATTAAGAAGAGAAAAGAAAAACCAGTGGAACAAATTATTGATTTCTTCCCCGCCCCCCAACCAGAGTGCAACAAGAAATGGAGAATTCTTGGGACCAATCTGTGCTCTATACAGGTCAATAGCATTCTAAATAGTAATTTGTTGCAAACAAACATGGACCTGGAGGCAAGGTGATATAACATAGTAGACCAGTTACAATATTCAGGGGCTTTATCCCAACCACAAATTAAATAGAATTAGAAATGGGTTAAGGCTAATGCTATACAAACAAATGATTGACAGAAAAAAAAGATTTGTTTTTATAAATTATTATAAGTTTATACATACAGGTCTAACATAACACAATAACATTATTTCACAAATCCTTAGCTTTGCACAAATTATTTTCAAAACAGTGAAAAAATGTTCCGCTTAATAAGTCATTAATAGAAATAAAAAAATATTGAGTGCAAATGTTTTTTGTTGTGATTTTACTTTGTCAGTTCCCTTACACAACATTTGAATAAAAACATTTAATAAAACAAATTCTTACAAACAAAAGTATAAAATGGTGGGAAAATAAATCTTCTGAACAAGGAACACCAATTGAGGTGTCGAGAAGCAGACCAAATATGAGTGAAAAAAAGTGAATGCTTTTCCTGCACAGCAGAAGATAACTGTATGGATGGCAAAGCTATATCTACTTCCCTGCTATCGCCATCACAAAAACACACACACTATGCACAAACATACAGTACTTGCCCATTGCTATTGCCTCCACACAATTACAATAAGACACTCACTCAATTTAACTCCATTTTGCTCTGGCAACAAGTGCTACAGTAGTCATCCCATCCACATCACAACAGTGTTGCCAGGGCCTCGCTTCCTCTTAGAAAGTACGAGCTACCAAGACAGGTCACAACCCTGCCACGCTGCACTCAGATGGAACAACAAAGATGGCTGTCCTGAGACACCAACATGAGTCCAACAGTAGCTTCTCCAGTGTCTAACAGTCCTGTACACTCAAATACAAAGACTTAGGTTATTGTAACATTCATCCAAAGGTATCTTCAATGACCATCAATGTCATTATCTTAGTCTTTAGAAACTGCTGCTCTGTGCAATACTGCTAAATATGAATATTCATGCTTACAGCTGCTCACTTTAAAGATGCAATTACATGTATATCTTTTGTATACTATACTATATATTCTTTCAATTCACCTCATATTCTAAGTCATGACTTGTGCATGTACCAATCACATGGTAGGACATATTCTGCAACATCAAACGTATATAATTATATATAAAATCAATGAAAATCTTAAATCAGACTTCAGGATTTTAACAAATACAGTAATACAAGATTATAATACACAGGTCATGCTAAATGTGGCAAGTTTAGCTTATGGTACCTAAGCTATGTTGGAGAAAGGATACAAAATACTTAGTGGATTCCTGCATTCAGTTTTCACAAAATGCCCCCAAAAAAAGGTATGCATTAGCCTTCACCGGTCAGACTCATTTAGCCCTTCATTCGTCCATGTGTGACATCAACTTCTCTAATCTCTCAGTCACAGTCAATGGTCAACGGGAGGGATGCACAGTACATCCTACCCAGCCAGGTCTATCAGTGGCACGGCATTGTCACCAGCTATACAGCTCACTGTGTGTAATGCTTAACTCATGGACAGGGGAGTCTCATTTACAGGGAACCTCCACTACTCCACTTCCCCAGAGGTGACGCATGAGTTGCAAAGCTTTACATCTACAATCACCAGGCACTTGATTGTAACCAGATATACAGCAATGTTCAGCCACTGGGTCATAACATTCAAGCATTGGACCCAAAACACAAAAGCCCGTCCCACACACAGAAAAACAGAGGAGTCCTTGACATGCATATCAAAGTTAAAGCGCTCTTTAACGCACGCAAAATACAGCAGGTCGTCTGGACTTAAGACACACGCCCCCAGAACTCTGTGCAATGCTACTGTGAGGTGACCGTTGGACTCATTTTGAAAACACAAAGCAAACGCGGAAGAAAGAACTATCGATTTCAAATCAAATAAATATACTACAGTGCGGTAATGTCTAAACGACAGAGGAAAGAAATCGGCAGAGACAGTGATTAGCCCCTGGAGAGCTGGGCAGAGAGCGAAGAGTGAGGACGAGATGGGGAACCCAAGAGACAACTAGAAACAGTAGAGGGAGGCAGTGTGTGCAGTCGATGGGAGGTTCCTCTGGCCGGGGGGGGGGGGGGGGTGGAGAGCCCCTCACATCTATTGTAGGTGGGAGGTCTCTGTGATGGGGGGCTCACAGTCGTCCATGGGCAGCACCAGGCGGGTGCCCCGCATCACCAGCTCGTGGTCCCCGTAAGTCAGCTCCCGAAAGGGGTCGTCGGCGGCGACCGGCCCTGCCGGCGCGCTGCTGGTGCGGGCGCCGCTGGCGTCCGTGGTGACGGTGATGTCACTGCACGTCAGGCTGATGTCCCCCTCGGTCAGGATGAGGTCAGAGTCGTCGTCCTTCAGCTGACACTCGTTCTGGTGGGGGAGATCCATTGCCTTAGAACGCCAGCTTGGTTTACATGGACACTATTTTGCCCTTTCGAATGGAATCTTTCCGATTGAACACTTCGAGTTACCTGTTTACATGGGATGTCATCTAATCGGCTCTGGTGTTTACATGCTGCGTCGCAATTTATCGGAATAGATGTTAATCATGCACACATTATAGCTCTGTAATTTCACTTGTCCCGCTAGCAAAAAGGCTTAAACCGGCTAGCATCTAGTCATATAGACACGTCAGGAGAGGCTAATTGTGTGACTGCAGATGAAGTCACCGTACTAACTCCCATTCACTTATTTGCACGTTACAATTGTTTTGTCCAGCCTTTGTAGGCTACAGTGGCTGTGCAGAATAGCCTACCGGCATCACACACAACAGCAGTAGCGTAAGACGGGCATGCGCAAAGGAACACACCAAATAACTGACAGGAGAAAAGATAAGGATTCTTTTTTTTTGGTTGGTGTGATCAGATTACTGTACATTCAAAACCCTTGCTAATGGACAACATTCTGTTATGATAGTAGTTATACTGTATCTCAGCTGGTATTATATCCACATCAAACCAATCAAAACCTCGGCTGAAATAAAATCACAAACAAGACTGGTCCAAGTTAGCTAGAACATCCTGATCTCTCAAGTTCCAATTTCATCTCACCCCGAGTATCAGTCTGGAACCCCTCAATGCAAAAGTGCTTATCCACCGTGTGGAGAGCAAGCAGGCCAGTCAGCAGCCAGCTGAAGTGTATCCCAGCGTGATGACATCACTGTACATCATACATTTTAGTTTCCACCAGCTGGTTTTAAACATGCTGATTGGGTGAGATGACGGTAGGTAGTCCAATCATATGTAAGGGAGATGGATTGAGATGTACTGGCACTGCCTTCAAGACAAACACATTTGTATTGAGGGGTTCTAGACTGATACTAAGTCAAACTAGCAGGGCATCAGCAGGGCATCAGGAGGCAAGGCCTCACCTCGTAAGCCTGAGGGCTGGTGAGACAGCGGGCCAGGGGGCCGCAGAAGGCGGGCAGCGTGGCTGTGAGAGGGGGGCCGCTGTGGGTCAGGATGGGCTTCAGGTAGCTGGAGAGGGGGCCTAGAGTCAAGGGCCTTTTATACACAATGACAAGACAGACAGACAGACAGAGGTGTGGTTGCACAGGGACCGGTACACATCCACGTGACTTAAATGCAAGGCTAAGTATCACACTGCCAGCTGTTGGCATTTCAGCATGTACTCAGTGCTCCCTCTACTGTCTGCTAGTGTAAATTACACATGCTGGCATCAAAAACACATACCAGATAATACCCAGCATCCCTATCGCAACTGTTAGTTAGAGTCGGTTCTGTGTAGAGAACGCACCAAAGGATACTTGTGGTCAAAGTTGTACCAGATTCTGAAAAGCCAAGCACTTTCCTGTTTGGTGTTTCGCCTATCTGACCCTTCAGCAACACTGACCTAGAAACACACACACGTATTTCAAGTGGAGGCATCGTCTGGGCATTCTCATACAAGTGAAGCAGTAAGTAAACATTACGTGTCATACTCACTGAATTATCTTGGTCTGAGTCAACACCCACGCTGTTAAAACAAACAATTGCAGGTAAGAAGGCATTCAACACAATCAACTAGCAAATCTAATCCCACCCCCTGACCCATTACACCCTTTTCAAAGAATCACCAAAAAAATATATCACTTTTAACTATTGAGTCATTTTGTATGTTATGGACTTTGTGTGTATTGTCCTGAAGTGATTAACCCCACCCACCTGTTCCTCCCTTGTAGGTAAAACAAGCGGCCTGTCTTTGACTAGCCAATGAAAGGCCGTGCTCATACCGTATGCACTGACAGGAGAGCATCTGGGTGGTGCCTCCTCCACAAATCCACACGGTGAAGAAGACGATGAGGAGCGTGGTGGAGAACATAATCTGCCGTGCGTACGTGGCTGTGTCTCTGATGGAGATGGCAAAGGTCATCGCCCCCCGCAGGCCTGGAGGTGTTACAACAGTGACACGTGTGCGCAGTGGTTTATGTGAGTCACAGACTAAACAAGCACTGCGTCTGCGTTTGTCAACATTAGATACCATTGTGCAGGTGGCATGTGGAAATGATGTGGAAGCTATGTGTAAACTAGAAAGGTATACAGCACACAATAGATTAATAGTCAAATAC
Source organism: Typhlichthys subterraneus (assembly GCA_027564835.1). Lineage (NCBI taxonomy): Eukaryota > Metazoa > Chordata > Actinopteri > Percopsiformes > Amblyopsidae > Typhlichthys > Typhlichthys subterraneus. Next base: position 11,497 of record JAODUH010003094.1, on the reverse strand, counting down.
TACCACTGCTGGTAGTATTTGACTATTAGCAGCTACCAACAAGTCATACTACATTTTAAATACTAAACCTGCATATGAACAGTATTATACTATGACCAGATTAACTCCCCTACAGATAATCGGGAAGGTATGTGAAAGTAAGCACAATACACACGCACATCACATGTAATACATGCTACTGACCAGCAAACATCATCATATGCTGGAAGTTGGACTTGATCTTGTTGCGTCGCCCTAAATTGAGGAGGAAAGAGAGAGGGTATATGTTTGCAGCCCTGCCTAGGAACACTGCCAGCTGTGTGGGAACAGGGTCAAGGAGCAATCTTGGTCCAAGAACAGAACTATAGTTGACTACGCTACTGGCTCAACTGCTCACATACACTTACTTAGAGGCATACTGTAAGATGCATGCAATTTCACATTCAATTTTTCAATCAACATTGTGAATCAATGGTTTAAGATTATTACCATTAATGACAGAGGCCATTTTCAGTAGATTTTTTTAAAGCCTTCATTCTGATTAGATTTTAGGAGACCACATCATTTAATTCACATTTTTTCCCCAGTGTGGTTGGAGAAACTACAATGCTTTGTCCATGGTGGTGAGGCAGAAGGCACAATGTTTTACTGTAGTTAATATTTCACCCTCTGTCACAGGTTTGAGTTGCAGATTAAACCAAATGGGGGTTGGGGGTCGTATATTATTCATTAGTCTGTACCATATATCTCCTATGGAAGGATACGAAGGCGCCAACAATGAACATGGGGTTAAAGATGTGATTCTGGAAGGTGAACAGGGCCAGACCCATGTAGGAGAAAATGAAGTTTTCCGCCAGGAAGTTCAGCAATTCAAACAACTGCAACAGAATGAGAGGAACATTCTTTAGTTGACCAGCACGCTTGTTGTTATGTCCAATGAAACACTTCAGATGAATTAATGATTACATGTCTCGCAGAAGAATTCACGAGTTCGCTATTACTGGAATAAATGCCCATGGTACAACGACAACCTGAATACACAGACTCATATCCAGCCAAACCTGTTTGGTCCTATCCTGGGAGTCAGGCGACAGGTTGTTGAAGGTGTAGTGAGCCTGGGTAATGCCACAGAACAGCACTGCCACAACACCTACAGCACAAGTATGGTTATTATTTACAAGAGAATAAAAGGATAAAATACCATATAAAACACCATATAGTCTTGTTTATTGATTCTCGGTTTCATAAAGATACGTTACATTAGATTCAATTTGATTCCTCCACACATTTGGACAATAACAACATACTTACGTTTGCACATGCTACTTACTGTATGTGTTGTCAGTGGAGCCTGACAACACATACAATGTTTATTTTCGTCTCGCTTTACATATTGATTTGTGGCGTGTGCATTTGTCTGGTACAGTACCTGTGAAACCACAAGCCTCAGCCAGTAGGAATGTGCTCCAAGACATAAGGAAGAACAAAGCAGTTTCCAGGAGCTGGAAGTCCCTCAGCTTTGTGAATTTAGTCACGTAAGAAGGTTGAGGAGTTGAACCATGCAAGGACATTAACTCATGCACTAATCCAAGGATTTTAATACTTCATTCTGGATTACAGACTCAATGGGTATTTAGCAGGAAGCTAAAACATATAGTAAACATAACCTGAATTTTTGAAATACAAAATATATATAAAAATATAAAATAAACCTATCTTTACATTCCAGATGAAATCAATAAATTGTAAGTAAATTTAAAACACAGAAGGATATGAGAGCGGTGAAGACCCCAGTGGCTACTCCCAGTGCAAAAGAGCCACTGAAGACACCCAGGAACATCCCGAGGGATTTCAGCATGGCCATGCCCTCAAAGGTGTGACTGTTGTCCCCCTGTGGCTGATACGCCACGATGGAGCTGGTGTGTAAAGCACAAGACATTACGCAGTGAATAGGAAGCCTTCTATAAGCAGGTTTGTCTACCGCATCATAGTGTGACATAGTCTATTTCTACCGGTCAGAGAAATGCTACTGGAAAAAAAATAAAATAAAAAATAATCAATATTTCCCAATGGCAATACTGTATCCATACACGGACACTTAAGTATCGCAATTTCATCATATAAATTGCAAATGAGAATTTAACTTTGTGTATACAATATTTATGACATGTTAATGTCAGTTAGTCGGCTTGACATTTTGCAGCAGTATAATTTATGTGAGATGAACAAACCAATGTTGACAAAAATTTCCTATGGGGACATAATTTGAAGCTGGAAAAAGTAATAAATTGCAAAATATCGCAGAATATGGCAATATTTTATAAACCGCAATAATATCGTATCATGGCATAAGTATCTTGATAATATTGTATTGTGGGGTCTCTGGTGATTCCCACCCCTACTGTAGATAGATACCTATGGAGCTATACCAACCTCCAGTATGTGACAAACAGTAATACGATTGGGAAGGATTTAACTACATGCCTTGCAAGGCCAGCAGAAAGATAACAGAATAAATAAGGGCAGCTTATGCAGACCAGGGCTCACGCCTGATTCCCACCGGGCGCGTCTCTGTTCCGTCACGACGGCGATCGTTTTTTGCTCCGTCATCAGCCCTGCATCCTGCTCCACCATTATCTGCCATGCATCCTGCCAAACCGACAGCGTGTCAGAAGCAGAGCGTCTTTTTTGTGTTTTTGCTGAGTTTCCATAGCAACAAGCCAAACCAAAATTATGAGTTCTGTCTGATTGGCAGTTGGTCGTTTTCAGAAGCATTCCAGAAGCGTCTCCATCAGAAAATAGAACTGCCGCCTATTTTTAATGGAGGGACGCTCCTGGGACGCTCCTGGGACGCTCTGGTGGTTCACTTGCATTGCAATGAGCTCCGTGACGGAGCCGGAACGTGACAGAGACGGGCCCGGTAGAAATTGGGAGTTAGAGTAAAATGTAGAACATAATGGTTCCAATTTGTATTTGGAAACAATCCAAGCCTTGTTTAGTGTCAAAACTGATCGGGAACATCACACATCACCACATCGGGAAACTATTCTAAAATTAATTTTAAATGAATGTTATGCTACATGGCCCATGTTAGGTATCTGCAAATACAATTTACACGTGTAAAAATATTAGCATGCTTCACGCCACAGAAATCAGTCCGCCATCTGTTTTGGTGAGGTCGATAATACTTAAAGAGCATTTTGCCCTGTCAGGTAAGGTGAAAGAAGGGTGCTGATTCTGGCACCCTTCTTTCCTATTTACTAAAGTCAAGTTGCTGGTGACTTGTCACGGTGTCCTAAGAGCACAGCAAAGGCACACACACACTCATGCCCTACTGTGTACCCCCTATCTGGGCCAGGGTGTTGTCAGAGGCTCCTCCAATGCCTGTGATTGGCTCTCCCAGGGCTGTGTTGTGCCCCAGTGTATCTGCCACAGTAAATTACCATTCTGTGGATAAAACAATGGCATTTCCCCAGGGCGGTGTTAGCTTTGGGCTAACGTCTTGCTGCTAATTAAGAAGCCAACATCAGGTTAGCACAAGTCGATCGATGCAAAGTATGTGTGTGTTTGTGTGTCTGCGTGTGTGTGCGTTTGTTTGTCATGCACTCTCCCGATGTCTCTCTAACAGAACTTTCTCTGCGGGTCTCGTGGCCTTAGTTACTCAGCCAACACAACCATTCCAGATGAATCAGCCTACAGCCAGCTGGTGTGTGTTTCCGTGGCGACAAACGACTTACGAGGACAAGACCAAGGCCACAGCATCATTGAGGACACTTTCTCCAAAGAGCAGGGCGTACAGGTCCACGTCCACCTGAAGCTCATTGAAGATCGCCAGGACTGTCACTGAAACACACACAAGGAACACACCACCACCACCACCCTGAATGTTCCTTTCATCGAACGATTAATAAAAAGCATTTTTTAAAGTACCTTTTTAAATAGCTTGTGTGATACTCTGATCTGCATCAGCATGCTGGTGCATCTTTCAGTACAATAATTGACACATTAATATAGCAGCAAAGAGCTATATTCCATGTAAAGCTATAGTGGAATAATTGCATCCTGAGCAGTGAATGGCATTACACTCCCTCTGTGTGTGTTCTCCTCTGTTCTTTGTTTACATAGCCGGATAGCATGATGTCATGACTGTCCGTGCACGTGCGTATGTGGCCCACGGAGCATGAGGGTTTTTCACGCATGTGTATACTTTGAGATGAAGCGTTTCACCGGAGCACATACACACCTGGGTCAGTGGCAGACACAATGGCCCCAAAGAACAAACAGTCGGTGAAGAAGAAGTCTCCACCCAGCTGGCCAACTTGCTTCATGAGCATCACACACCCGTACATCAGCAGCCTGAGCAGCAGCACAGAGGGAGGGGCAACAACCTGGCATCAGTTATGCTGCTGGAACATGGAGTCATACTCCAGCAGAACATGGTTCCACGTTAGTGACCGGATATCATGATAACATCATTACCAGGTATCATGGTATCATGATACCATGACAACAGGATACAGTATCATGATACCACGACCAGGTATCATGGTATCATGATATCATGACCAGGTATCATGATCGGATAGATCATGATATCATGATATCATTACCAGGTATCATGGTATCATGATATCATGATAACATGACTGGATATCATGATATCATGACCAGGTATCGTGATATCATGATAACATGACCAGGTATCATGATATCATGATATCATGACCAGGTATCATGATACCGGATAGCATGATAACATGACCAGATATCATGCCATCATTACCAGGTATCATGATATCATATCATGATATCATGATATCATGACCAGATAGATCATGATATCGACTGAATAGATCATGATAACATGACCTGATATCATGATAACATGACCGGATAGATCATGATAACATGATCGGATATCATAATAAATTAGTTGAGGCTGGCAAAAACATGCCCTCCGCTTCTGAATTTACTAGGAATGGCACGAATACGATACTGAGATCGGAAATCGGTCCGATACTGACTTAAATAGCTGGATTTTTTATTGGTGACAACTGGACAGTTGTAACCGATTCATGGGGCTAATCCAATTAAATGAATATACACTCGGTCTACTGTCAAGCATCAGCCATGTCTAATCTACCCAGGTCACACTATCAGTAGCAGGTTTATAAAATGCATCCAAGCCCTAAAATAGAGATTGGCTATCATTTACTTTGCAACTTAACTTAAAACTTAATTTAACACTGAATTCGGATTGGTACTCAGTATTGGCCGATACCCAAAGTGCCGGTATCTGTATCGGTATCGTGGCTGAAAAATCATGAAATTGTACCATCCATAGAATTTACATTCGGATGTTACGTGGCTCCCTCACACAAAGAGAAAACATGGTCGATCTGTAGCAGCTATTAAGTTTGGTACAACAACACTAGAACACTAGATACAATACTAAAACAACTATATTAATTAGCCACAAAATAATTACCAATAAGTGCCCATTTGTAGCCTCTTGACAGAAAGCAATACACATCTTACCCGATGACGAAACAGGAAATGACTGTGCCCATGAAGGCATATGCCAGGATGGATCCCATGTTTCTGAAGAAATGTCTCTAGAAGATGATAATAATGATAATAATAATAAAATACACAATAATTAAACACAGCTACGTATTCCAATGGGTGTGCATTCAGGTGACGTCACAATGCTATACCCTTTTCAAGCTGTAGCCAGCATGGAAGATGATGGGTGGTAAGAGGATGTTGAAGAATACCTCTGGATCAAAAGTTACCTGAAAATAGACATGTATTTAGACAGCACTTATCTATACCACATTGTACAAGACTTGTTTACAAGGTATACATAATCATATTTCCCACAGGCCATGGAATATTAACTAAATGCGTTTAAAAACAGCACTACAAGTAGGTAGAACTAAATGGAGCAAATTAGTTTCTCAATTGAAGGAATACATGGTGATTGGAGAAAAAAAAGGACTTATTCTGCTCAGTTGTTATGCAAATATATCACACATACAAAATACCTGCAGGACAGGCAGTTTAAAACAACTACCCCTTTGAGAATAGAAAACAATACTAGACTAGTTTCAGTTCCTCAGATTTTCTACATGGGTGGTACATCAGTTTTATTTATGTGGGTATGAGACCACATGAGTACTCCTATTGCTGAAACACGCAATGCAGCATTTCTCCCCAGATAGGCAATGACAGTTCAGTCCACAGAAAATAATCCCATGCTATTGTAATTATTCAATCTTTGCAACAAGGGTGACCCATTTGCCACAGAATGAGGCAGATGCTCCACAATCACTTAGGGCTGGGCGATATGGACCAAAAATAATATCCCGATATATTTAGGTTGAATACAAATACACAATATATATATATCGGTATTTTCTATAAAGTGGGCTAAATCCTTCCGGCATTGAGAAAAAACAGGAAACCCAACGGAAATGTGACATTTTACATTTTTGGCAACATTAATTGACATATGTGAGCTTTCTCTGGTGGTCACTCGCTCCTGACTCCACCCCTCAGACCATGTGCAGGCATGTAGGGAGAGACGAACAAATCAAAAAAGTAATGAATAAACGCATAATATAACTATATTGATATAAACAATATTGACTAATTTTATCTCTTTTGAAAAAATTCCGATATACCGGTATATCGCCCAGCCCTACAATCACTGATGGTTTCTGACAGTGAAATGAAAATACAAGATGGAGTAAACTTGTGTGTTGATGCCGATTGTAGGTTACTAACTAAAAAAAAGATATTCACCAATTAATCCTGCCCTTTGGTATGTTGGCTGAAAGGCCAGGCGTTTGTGTGAAATGCCACCACTGAGGCAAGCTTTTAAAGATTTATAAAGATCAGGTGACAGATTTGAAACCTGTGGCATATTCACTTTACTATAGTACAGTGCGTGCTCTCTCTCCTCTCCTTTATGCTGGGGTGTACAATCAGACTAATTGTTGCAACAATCAACTGGTCTGGTTGACTAAATACATTTCCAACCAATCTGATTTGTGTAGAAAAAAAAAATCTGCATTTGTGTTTCATATGAATGCTTTACCAAATTAAATCAGAA
>JAODUH010003093.1:0-11582 GCA_027564835.1 Typhlichthys subterraneus | reverse complement strand
ACAACCCAGTCATTAGAATCAGGTGTGTTGGAGCAGGGAGACACCTAAAACATGCAGCACAGTGGCCCTCCAGGACTGGAATTGAATAGCCCTGATATAAAGGTTACCTGTAGATCAGACTATAAGCATGATGTAAAGGTTACCTGTAGACCAGGCTATAAGCATGATGTAAAGGTTACCTGTAGATCAGACTATAAGCATGATGTAAAGGTTACCTGTAGATCAGACTACAAGCATGATGTAAAGGTTACCTGTAGATCAGACTATTAGCATCATGTAAAGGTTACCTGTAGACCAGACTTTCTGACGTTGATATTTGGGTCGGTGACACGTGTCAGCATGAGAGACAAATTGTCTTTGACTGTAAACAAACAAAAACAAAAAAGTTTATTATTTGGCTGCTTGGTTCATGAACAAGGTTTGGTCTGTTAAGTGACACAAAGGCTCGTGGGAAAACCCCTGAGAATCATCCAATCGCGCCTTGGATCAGCTACAGTCCAGACTACATGCAGAAACACAACACAGCTGTTGTGCTGTTGCCAAGGGCAACTGGAGTACCCACAACAGATAGGGTCAAAGGTGGATTCCTATGTAGGCCTGTTTTGAAGGAAGGAACGCACACACACACGGCTGTGCTCACCATCAGAGCCGGTGCTGTCGGTACCCGTGAGCTCCACGGTCTTGAAGGGCAGGGTCTGGTATGTCTTCTGGAAGCCCGTGGTTCCTGTCAAAGACACAGCCCTGTCGTTGTAAATGGGGACACCAACCAAGTGCAACAGCATCCTAGACTTATGCAATGCATTTCCAACTGGGGGGGCGGGGGGGGGGGGGTTCTGAGGGAGCACCCTATGGCATTGAAGGAAGAGGTGTGCCTAATTTGTTATGTTTTTGATTATGTGTAGATTATGGTAAACTAGTGTGTAGTTTTGTTTTAAAGACATACTTTGATTCTTCCATGCCTTGACTAACTAATGTATGCTATTTATTTTAGCTAACATTTTAAATAAATAAAAAATGTTACCCAATTCTTTACAGTCCATAGCAAAAAAAAAACATTTGGCCATAGCTTGAATCATTTACCATTGGCTGGCTGACGCCTGACACACAGTGAGACTTACTTTACCTTCAAAGTGTCTAGTTTCCAACATTGTGCTGGTCCCAGCTGAAGACAGAAGACAAAACAATTCAGTGGAAAAATGTCAGGTTCCACCGATGCGTTCTCTTTGAACAAGTATATACACATGTAATGCAGCGCAAAAACCAGGGAGGAAAACGCAATAACGCGTGGAACGGGATCCCCGAACAGCTGACAATAGCACATTAGGTTGGCAACATGCCTGGTCTTACAGATGGAGAGGTCATGCATGACGTGGGTCACTAGCGTGTGCCAGATGGAGAGGTCATACATGACGTCGGTCACTAGCGTATGCCAGATGGAGAGGTCATGCATGACGTCGGTCACTAGCGTGTGGTCTTACAGTTGGAGAACAGGTCGTGCATGACGTGCGTCACGTTGAGGGACGGCAGGTCGAGGCACTGGGCCAGACAGCCGAGGACGTGGGCCCTGACGGTGGGTGACACGTCTGCACGACGGCCAAACAAAATGCCCTGGATCAGGAACTTGTGGGGCAGGAAGGTGGCGAGCTCGGGTGTCACGGCGCCCTCTGGTGTTCGCTCGGGATGCTGCAACAGTACCATGACCACGTCCACGGAGAACAGACGATACACCATCTGAAAAGAAACACGTGGCAGCACACATACTGGTTGCATAACTTTTCCATTAACTTCTTTCAATAATAATAATAATAATAATAACGATTTGCTGTTCGTTTATATACACACACACACACACAGACACACACACACACACACAGCATGCACTTGTAATGGAATACAAGAGAAACATGTATGATATTGTAGTGCTGCATGGACTAGTCTAGTTCACTAGTTGACTTACAAATGAACGTTTAGACAGACCATCACCACAATAAAAAAAACAGGATATTTTTGTTGCTCCTGCTTGGTTACACAGTAAGTGATGCTGGGACTCAAAGTATAGTATCTAGCCTGTCCCTGGACCAAGTAAGGAGCAAAGCATACATGTTCATAGAAACAAAGCTGGCAACCAAATATATCCTTGCTAGCTTACCGTTCTCTGTGCGTGTTGGATAAAAATGATCCGATACTCCCACACTGCCCTGGCTCCATAAATATGAGCATAAACCAAGTGGCGAACACTGCTCGTATCAACAAAGCCGTAGCGCTTCACAATGCGTTTCCATGTGTGAGAGGGCGCCGCGGAGGATCGCGGAGAGATGATGTTTTGATTTGAGCTCAAAAGTTAGCAAGAATGACTGACCATACCTTTAAAGATTGTGCATGGGTTTGTACATATGTAGCAGCGTGTGTGTGTGCGTGCGTGCGTCTGTGCGTGCGTGCGTACCTTGGAGTTTCTGGAATACTTGTATAGCCACTTGATAAACAGGGCGTAATCTTCACACGCCATCTCGGACACCAACATGCCGACGGCCTGGGAACCATGGCTGCGATACTCCATCTTTTCCACCATCTACACAATCACAACAACAAATGAAAAAGAGTTGGCATGTGTCCAGTTTATTTGCACAACCTTACAACCACATTACAGTCCAAGGGCTGCACACACGCTATTATAAACAGTGAGTTACTCAACATAGGAGGCAGACTGACCTCAAAACAGATATGCTGCAGGAGGATTTGGAGAAACCGTGAGGCAACTTCTTTCATCTCTTCAACAAGATGACTGGAAACACACACACACACACACACACACATTACATTCCCTGTATTGTCATATGCTTCCCACAGTTGGAGTACAATAGAACACAATGAAATGTGTTTTGCCATGGCTCTCTCCACCCTTACAGTTCAACAGTGTAAACCTAAGGACCTATTATAAACATACAATACATACCCAGAAAAATACAAGCACATTCCCACGTACATATACACAAGTACATGCCCTGAAGTACCCATATACATATACATCCATTCATTCCTCCACTACCTGCACACCTATATAACATATACTCCTATGTTATACACAGTACCCGCATTAAACATGCACATAAGCATACATGTACAAGCGTACATCCCCATTTCACCCATTTACATCAAAGACCAGCTTTAGCCTGTTAAAGAAGATTTAAAACAAGAAGGACGCTATAACGCAACTAACTAACAAAGCCATTAAATGCCAACACTCTCCTAGACATGTAATGTACATGTTGTTGATACTGCTGTAATGTGACAGCGTCTGTCTGACGAGTGCTTTGAGGCACACAATACATTTCCCCAAAGGACCAATACATCTATCCATCCATATATCCGTATATCTATGTATTTTAAATGTACGATGTCCTAGAGTGTTTAGAAAGGTGTCCTAAATAAAATTTAGTATTATTATTATTATTCATTCATCTCTGCTGCTGAGCAGGCTAAAGTCAGGCGTGTGTACCAGATAAAGGTCAGGGCCATGTTGCGAGCGGCCAGCACCGCCTGGCTGGGCGCCAGGAGCGATGGTCTCCCACCGCTGGCTTTACTCATCATCAGGACCGTGTACAGCAGCCTGTTGAACACCCTGCACACGGCCTACGCACACGCACACACACACACACACACACACAGGTCTTAGAGTTTGTTGGCCTGCCAACACAGTGCGGCAGACACTAACACCTGGGCTACATCGAACGCGTAGCGGAATACACGTGGTTTTACTACTCGCTGTACATGCTGCACACGTACATGTGCTGTTTAGCGGTAGCTTGGTTTCACTACAAGCATAGACAGTTGTAAAAGTGTACACCAAAAAAGTCCACTTATACGTTGTTCTCAAGCCTAGTGTGACCAGTTCCATTGATTATCATGGAAGCGTAGTATTGCAGCATATGCTACGCCTGCTGCCAGGCCGTACGCCCGGCAGCAGGGTTAACAGCCCTCACCCTCTGTTGGTCTCCCTGGTGTGGAGAGCAGAGCAGCCGAAGGCCGTGGAACGCCAACTCTGGAACCGTCCGAAGTGTACTGATGTCCCTGTAACGCGCAAGCACACACACGCACGCGCACACACACACACACACACACGTGCACCTGACGTCTCCGATTGAGGGCACAACCACTAGCACCAGTATTTAATAAACAAGTCGTGTGACAAACTCACTGCTGAGCAGCAAACGTGATCTCTCCGATGACGGGCTCAAAGTAAATCAACCTGATGAACATCTGGAGGAGGGACAAAGACAAAGGATGCTTACAGGTAGGTCAACACCGGGGTTTGAACCCATGACCTTCCGGCTGGGAGCCCAACACCCGGACCGCTAGACCATCCTGCCTCACCCAGAACCAGAGCCAGTGCCACTTTGGAGAGCAGCGCCATTATAGTTAGGGCCCGGTTCTCGGCGGTTAGGGACAATACCTGGACACAGTTGTTGGCGCTCTCCACTTTGTCCTTGAGGGAGAGGTTGAGGAGCAGCCTGAGGAGGCTCTGGACCAGCAGAACCACTCCTTCTCTGATCCTCAGCAGGTCCTGGCTGGACAGATGAACCTCCTCCTCTTCGTCATGCTCATCTTCCTCATCCTCATCCGCTTCCACCTGATAACAGGACAAACACTTTGAAGCCAGAGTGAAGGAGTCCACACAATTTTTTAAATGCTGTTGCCTTTTCATAATGCATCTGACAAGAAATTAGTTCATATTTAAATTAAATTAGTTCAAACTCCCTTTTCTCTGTAAAATCAAATACCAATAGAATTACAGTGCTACCTCATTGCAACAGTATTCGTAATAACATACAATAGGCGTTTTTGCACCAAACAGTTCTAGGATCTCAGTTCTAGGGACTATCTAACTACACACTGACACCGTCAAAGTTTTTTGTCCATTTGCATTCGCACCACCGGGAGGAACGCTGTCAGATGACTGTTGCTATCTGACCATTGAAGACGTCGTTATCCTCGCTACCCTGAAGTAGGAACTAAATAGTAAATACATATCCTGAAGTAGGAACTAAATAGTAAATACATATCCTGAAGTAGGAACTAAATAGTAAGTACCTACCCTGAAGTAGGAACTAAATAGTAAATACATATCCTGAAGTAGGAACTAAATAGTAAGTACCTACCCTACAGTATGAGCTAAATAGTAAGTACCTACCCTGCAGTATGAGCTAAATAGTATGCACCTACCCTGCAGTATAAGCTAAATAGTATGCAAGTACCTACCCTGCAGTATGAGCTAAGCAGCATTCTAAGAACTAAGATTGTTCACCTTTCTTGCAATGCGGACACACAAAAAGGAGCTACTTTCTCCAACAGTTCTAATAACAACTACTAAAACGTTCCTCCGGTGCGAAAGCGCCTATTGAGAAGGTAGTGACATGAAAATATTTAGTTCAGTCACATTTATTTATGCAACCCTTCTTCACATTTCTGTCTGAAACGGCTGCACACACCCACGTCACTCGTACAGGGACCAACGTTGTGGATTGGTTTTGTACTGCCCACCTCTTTGTGGTCTTTCCTGGGCGGCTTGGACCGCTTTCCGTCCACCTGGAGGTTCTTGGCGGGGCCCTTTTTCCTTTTCTTATCAGAGTCCTGTGGCCAGCAGCGGTTCGACAGGTCTATACAGATGTCAAACAACACCTGGTGGAACACCTGGTTGGCTATGCTTCCTACAGGGCACAAACACAGATGTCAAACAACACCTGGTTGGCTATGCTTCCTACAGGGAACACACACAGATAGATGTCAAACACCTGGTGGAACACCTGGTTGGCTATGCTCCCTGACGGGAACACACAGATAGATGTCAAACACCTGGTGGAACACATGGTTGGCTATGCTCCCTGACGGGAACACAGATAGATGTCAAACACCTGGTGGAACACATGGTTGGCTATGCTCCCTGACAGGAACACACACAGATAGATGTCAAACACCTGGTGGAACACATGGTTGGCTATGCTCCCTGACGGGAACACAGATAGATGTCAAACACCTGGTGGAACACATGGTTGGCTATGCTCCCTAACGGGAACACACACAGATGTCAAACGCATTTTGTATCTATGCATGCGTACTCATGCATGCTCCAAACACCAAGCTATCCCTTTGGTTGGGAAGGACTGCTTTCTGCTCATGTTAGGAGCCATGCGTGTTTACGTTGGGTTAACCAGGGTTACGTGTGTGCATTGACATCACAGGTGCAGAGGTGGGAGGCGATAATTATTTCATTTCATGTGTTAACTTGCACGGAAGTCCGTGGGGTGTTTAAGGAGTTTGTATGCAGACATGAAATGAACATGGTGCTCTATTGGATCTGTTTCTCTCTATAAATAAACTTTACTTACTTACTTACTTACTTACATACACACACACACACACACACACGCACACAACCACACTGGCTCACAGCCCTGCTGTGGGAAAACAGCCTGGATCACCTGGTATTCCCAGCAGCAGCAGGTACAGAGAGGCTGCATGGAGTCCGACAGCTCTCTGAGGTCCAGTGGATGACTTAAGCTTCCCCTTCAAGACAAAGTGGGACAGGACCGCCACAAGAGATCTGACAGAGATGCCGTTCTCCACAAAACATGCCCAGACGCTCTGCAACGCAACATGGGGAATTAACTTTTTAAGTTGGATACTAAAAAGTTTTGTTTTTTCTTGGAATCTTGGAAGTATGGGTTTATGAAGTCTTTACAAGATGAATAAAAGTCTTATCCCAAATTCCCAATCCCATTACATAATTTAGCAGAAGCACTTAGGCTAACCAAATTTAGCAAGTTGCTGTGCACCTTTCAGATGAGTAAAAAAAAAAAAGAAATGGTGGTAGTAATAATAATAATAATTTAAAAACTTGTATATTATTAATATATATTATAATATTGGTGTAATTACTACACAGAGGGTTTTGTCAAGCATCTATTTACAATAATACAGGGTAAACAACAACGTTGTGTGGTCCTGTGCTTTTTTCCCCCCATTTTGCTTTGATGTTCCTAACTTCCCAGAAATTACAACTGATTATTACAACATGGCGAGACCGAGTTATTAAGCATTAATTGAATGAAAGGGTAGTGTACCATGCACGAAGATGGGTGCTAATGAGAGACTATAATGTGTTGCATGACTACTAGTGAGGTGCGGAGCTGAGAGGCCCCACGATACAATGTTATCACAATACTTATGCCACGATGCGATATCATCGCAATTTTAGAAATATTGCGATATTTTGCAATATATCACTTTTTCCAACTTCAAATTATGTAAATTATTTAAGGAAAACTTTGTCAACATTGGTTTGTTCATCTCATAAATTGTATTGCTGCAAAATGTGATTGTTAAGCCGACTAACTGACATGAACTATTGTATACACAAAGTTAAATTCTCATGCGCAATTTATCTAATGAAATTGCGATACTTGGCGTCCGTTTATCGATACAGTATTGCCATTGGAAATATTGCAATACTGTGCAGCATCAATTCCCTCCCCCCACCGCTAACAGATATTCCTCTAGAGTAATACTGACTTTATGTGGAAAAGATATAGTAGCATTGTCTCAATTTTCTCAAAGCTCCTCAGGTCTGACCTGTGCAAGATCTTCACTTGTTACAGAGGAACCTTCTTCGCTTGTGAAGAGCAGCAGACAATCATGAAGCCTCCTGAAAGCCTTCGCTCCACCAGCAGTAATGTCATCTTCTATGGTGGTATCCAATGACCCAACCTCTGTGAACTCATAATCCCACGATGCATCCACCCAAACTGCAAAATAAATTGCAGCAGCCGAGTTGAAACAAGTACAGTTAAATACTCTAATAACGTGTCACCTATAATAACAGTACATTATTCACTACACATCAGGACAATGTGAAACAAACATTCTACATTTCATATCAGTTTGTGGATAAGTTACAACAAAAACGAAAATGTTCTTATATAGTTTGAGCAGCCCTTAATAGCAGAGTTGGGAAGTATCTAAGTACAAATACATACAGTAAGTATTTGGTATATGTACTTTACTCATGTATTCATTTACAACTTTGTACTTTTACTCCCTACATTTTAACACAAATATCTGTACTTTCTACTCATTACATTTTCAAAACAGGCTCGTTACTATAGTGCTAATGTGTCTATTTCGCACAATTGTGCGACTTGCCGCCTTGCCAATATTATCAAGATCGATTTCAACCTAAATAGATTGGACAAAAACGGAGGAGAATATTATCCCAGCTGGGCCTATTGGTGCATTTTACGTACATTACGTAATAAGATGAAACAAGAAAGGGTCAGCTCATATTTCGAAACCATGATCCATCAGCTCCACAGTATAGCCTAACTTAACTCATTCAGATTTATCACAATAGACTATTATAAATAAGAGACAGAAAATGTTGTGGCAAATCTGGCGACTATAAACAATGCATTTAGTGGCAATGCTAGTCAACTATCTTCTGCATTTAGCCACAACTTCTCATCTACTTAAGTAATGACTGTGTACCTTTGACACCTCTGCATACCGTGAGGGCGCACTGCCTTCCCTCAGGCAGTTAACATCTGATGTTAGTTCTGACAGCTTTTACATGTTGTTAGGTTGAGACAACTGGTCTCTTAATCATGTATAAATGTATGTAACCCAACACACACTGTAGTATTTAACTACCATCCAATTGTTTCAGTTTACTTTTTTAATCGAGCAGTTTCCAAAACCTTTTAAAGTAGCTTGGATCAGCAACTTATTATTGTAGATGTCAACATAATGTCAACATAATGCTAATGTTGTTAGCATGAAAGCCATATCTCCGATACAAGCAAATATATATTTGTATATTTTGAGTTGTCATCATAGTTATTATCCAAGACAGGCGTATCCCCGTAGAAATTGAGTTAAATAATTACCATACCTGAAGATATTTGATTCAAGCGTAGAAATTGTACAGCGCTTGCTAAATCCATCGTCCTTGTTTTGGTTCGAATTCTCCCGCCTCAGACTGCCGCAAAAACTAAACGAAGAAGTAGTGAGAGCGACTGCGCATGAACGGAAGTCAAGGTTTTATCACAACAAGCAACCACGAGGAATGTGCGCTTCACTAAATGAGACATTCAGTTCTGTTTACAATTCTATAAACATTTTAGAACAATTGTCTATCAAAGCGTGTTTGCTCATTGTTGTGAATAGCGGTGGCGAATCTACAGCAGTCTGTCCCCTTATGTGCAATAACTGACAGGTTAGTAAGCTAGATCATTGTAGCACTACGGTAGTAATGCTGTACTGCGTTCATTTGATTACGACCTGATTCAAGTGAACGGGTCGTTATCAGGCTTCTAACAACCTTGAATCAGGCTGTTGGAGCTGGGAGAGATCTAAAACATGCAGGGTGCGGCCCTCCAGGACCTGCCCTACTGTACCTGGGTACTGTATTGTAATGTCTTATTGTATTGCCGGATATCCGTGTCATATTGGGAATAATCCGTTGATGCATGATTATATGGAAACATAAAACACATTTTAACCGTGGTGGGCCTTCAGGGCCAGCAAGGCCTTCTCTGCTGGCCTAACATAAATCATGATCATCGGACTAAGTAGGACATCAGTGAAGGCATAGGCATGTTTAATGCATGGCCCGCCACTGCATTTTAACAATCTCCACGATTATATTCTTTGCATAATAAGCATAACGCATTGTCACTTAAATGTAGGTACCTTAAATGAAAAATATTATGCAAAACAATACCGATTTCTGCTTTGCCTTTTAGATGAACGAATATGTACTTGTAATGGGCTTGATTGCGGTTAATAGATCATTCTTTTTTAGTAGTAGGCCTACTCTATGCAGGAGCGGGATTGTTCATTCCATTCTCCAGGACATTTACAACATTTCTATCTTTAGATTCACTTTTATTCGTGTTCCTACCCCTTTAGTCTATTAATTTTGAGTGTGTTAATGAACATCCTGTCCAGCCTGCTTGTCCAACATGTCTGCCGTCTGCAAGAGACGAGGCAAGGAGGCCGTTGCCCCGACGACGGTTGTCGGGCGGACGGATGGGCTGTCCAGCAACAGCGATGGGGACTCAGACGAAGACATGGAGACGAACTTCACCCTGTTAACTAAGAGAGGGAGAGGAGAGGACGATGCTCGTACAAGTAGCAGAGAACAGGAGGAGTCTGAGGGAAACAATGAGGAAGAGGAAGGTGTCAATGAGGATGACTCTGATAGCGAAGACTCTGAGAAGGAGGAGGAGCACCAATCAGAGGCTATTGAAGGAGGGGGAGACATTCAGACTGAGGATGACATTAAAAGAGGTGATGGTCTTGTTGCCTGGTAACTTTATGATAACTTGGAGTTGGATTGCAGCTTTAATGCGAGCTGTTTATTCACTGAAATCATTCAGATTTGTTGCATTTCGTCACTAGGAGAATTTAGTATCTTCACGGTCCCCGTCAGTGTATCATTAGTTATTTTGTCCATTATTTTAGTGTTTCACAATATTCTTATAAAAAGCTCACTGAAGTTGTTTGATGGAAACTTGATATAAAAGAGAAAAATTTAAAATATGTTTTTATTTTAATTCCATCTTTCTTTATGCTCTAGAACTCTCCACCATGTCTTTTGAAGACATCATGCAGCTACAGAACAAAGTGGGCACCAAAGTCTACAACCAGATTGCCTATGGTACCAAGAACAAGACTAAATCCAGCAAGAAGAAACGCCTCAATAAGAACAGGTTTGTCTCCCAAGCCCTGTCACTGCCGTTATTAAAGTGTAACTGCACCCGAAGGCCACGTTCAGACGTAACTCCTTCTTGGAAGCTGTCTGCCTTTTTTTTTTTACATTATAGTCCTATGGAGCGTAGAGCGTAAGCAGCGTAGTGAGACCGGGTGTTTCCCATAACAACCGTAACAACCGTTTCAGCTGCTTTTATTTCTGAAAAATGCCCAGTTACGTCTGAACACGGCTTAAGGTGTTTTTTCAACTGTGATGAGACATGAATGCTGGTGTAAACATTGAAATTATTATAACAAATGTTTTCCATGAAAGCTTCGGCTCACATGAAAATAAATACACACTAATGACGGTGTCTATGTACACATGTTTTTAGTGTGGAAAAGGTAATCTAGATGAAAGATCCCATCTAATGTGGGAACCCTTTCTGTGTAGTATGCGCACAACTACGCCACCAAGAGAACAGATTTACAAGACATGTACATAGTCTACACCTGCCATAACCTTCTGTCCTGTGTGTTAAGGCCAGTGGAGATGTCTGCCAAGCGGCCAGTTCCCATTTTCAGACAGGTTATTCCTGTCAAAAAGAATGTAAGTTGGGAGATTCTCCTGTTGGCTGATATTTTTGTTTATATAAATAATAATGTTGTATATTAAGAATAAATTAGCTATACACTGTGTGTGTGTGTGTGTGTGTGTGTGTGTGTGTGTGTGTGTGTGTGTGTGTGTGTGTGTATACACACACAGTATCTCACAACAGTGAGTACACCCCTCACATATTTGCAAATATGTGAGCATATCTTTTCATGTGACAACAATG
>JAODUH010003092.1:0-11583 GCA_027564835.1 Typhlichthys subterraneus | reverse complement strand
TATATATATATGTCTGCATATGTATATGTCTGCTTATATCTCATATTCACACCAGGTTGGTCTGAAGCCCAGCAGGCCACCCCACTCGCAGGGAAGTGCAAAGCCTGTTTAGGTGTCTCTTTAAAGGTAGTGTTGTGTGGGCTGGTGTCAGTTTACAGGCGAGATGGGGGTTAAAGGGTGATAGGGCACATGTTCCCTTGGTGACATATAGTACGGAGAATGACGACATAGGCTAAATGCTTCACACTGAGAAAATCTTTGGGCCTATGTTTGAGGGTGCTTTATGAGTCATTTTGTTTGTGTGGGAGTTTATACGAGGATCGAAATACATTTTACAGGGTGGTACAAAGTGGGTTAATGACAATAAAATATATTAAACAAAGGTTATGTTCTTTTACAAATTAGCACTTTAAATAACGGAATAAAATACATTATTGAATAAGGAGAGCTAGCAATTAGCTTGTGTGATCAACTGAACAATCAAGCTCGTATTCCTGTTTTGATGCCATTGCCCTGGAGACTAATTAAAGCTGTGTACTCAGAATAATCCAGAGACAGTGACCTCATCCCAGGGGAGGCTCATGTACTGTATACTCTGGTGCTGACTGGTCGAGCCATACCGTATGCTCTTTATAAACAGTAGATGCACACCTCTAACCAGACTACATAACCATATGTTAACATAAAGAGTTAGAATAACTACAAGAAACGTGATAGGTTACAAAGCTCAGACACACATGTCTGCAATACGCCAATCAATTAGGAATAGTGGTGATAGCCTGCTTGATACAGTGTATGAACAGTATTTAATGTATTGTATTTGATGAACAAAGTTACTACCGTGCTTAACAAACAGACTTAAAAATGCTTGACCATGGGTACCGCCGCTACCATGGATACGGCAAGCACAGCAGCAACATTATATATCATGTCGGATGTTTGGCTGAAGTTCAACATTAATGTAAAGTATAGCATCTGCTTATGCTTACCACCTCATCTCCCTTTATGTAACAAGGATCTATATGTTCCTGTTTAGCAGTTTAAATATGAAAGTTATAGTGATGCATTCTTTACAGTAATTGTTTTGTTTCTCAAGGCTGAACTGAATAACTTCCCTGCAGCCTCAATGTACTATGACTAACAGTAAGGCTGTGATATCATGCTGACTAAGAAATACAAGATGATAGATGAAATTATTTAATATTCTAAATACACAAAATGAAAACCACTGAATGTATTTGGATTAAAGTGTACCTCAAATGAAAGTGATTAATTTCACAGAAAAAACAATAGGTGGTTTAGTATGAACACCTCTTCATTACATTATTGCAATTTGTGGATACTAAACCACCAGAGTTATTTCCAAAGTGTTGTTTCAAGCCCAACAATTAAACCCTTACTAGACTAGTAGTATAACAACATTCACATGTCATAAGTTGCAATTCAACAGCAATGGTAGAAAATGTTTCCTTTTGTTAAGGCATTTCACCTAGAACATTTTTGCATCACAAACCACACAATAAACTATACATTTTGTACACAAAATTAAAACGAGTTAAAATGGTTAGAACAGCAGTGCACACAAGCATCGATAAATCATGTATTCTAAGCCTATTGTGCTTATTTCAATATCCTATGACGTTGTATGCCTGCATAATAGGACATTATATATTTTGTGTGTGCATTTTGTAGTTAATATACTTATAAATTAAGATAACTAATTTATTTTGTGTGCGCCTATGCTCTGTCAGAAAAGTACTCAATAATATAAAGATACTGCTTTGTGATTAGACGTGTATTATTCTAGCATGCAGTTGTGTATATTTTGCTCATACTGGAATGTTATTAGAGAATACAAAAGGATGCCCCCTGGGCGCCTCCCTTGGGAGGTGTTCCAGGCATGTCCAGCTGGGAGGAGGCCTGGGGGAAGACCCAGGACTAGGTGGAGAGATTATATCTCCACACTGGCCTGGGAACGCCTCGGGATCCTCCAGTCAGAGCTTTCCAATGTGGCTCGGGAAAGGGAAGTTTGGGGTCCCCTGCTGGAGCTGCTGCCCCCGCGACCTGAATTTGAATAAGCGGATGAAGATGGAGATGGAGATGGAAAATGTATTGAACTGTTCTCTATATCCAATATTACTTACAGATTGCAAAAACAGACAGAGGATGCAAAAAAAAATCCTATCATGTCGTTTTACACAACATTTGGGGTGAACAACTCAGTATCATTAATAAATGCATTAATCAGTCAGAAAGTAGCTTAATTGTGTGGTAATTGTGTCAGACAATGTATTAGGTCCAAGCCTCTATGGCCACATGCTTGTCACAGTTATAAGATTGCGATAGCAACAATCAATCAATGTGTTTTTTAAGCATGAATTGACGCGTCTTGTTGAATTTAATGTGGGCAGTAGGATCACACAACTTTGTCATGAGCTCTGGTTAGTGAGTCCCTGACAGTGTCAGGCAGCCCTCAGTGGTGTGTTCATTTATGTGTGCTTTTTTGCAGAGCTGGCATATTAACACTATTTAATTTTAAAATAAAATATCCTTCACCACAGAATTATTTCTGTAGTGGTTCATTATCAAGAACTGTCATATCCCATATTACGACATAGCTTATTATATGTCCATGTATTTAGGGAAGCCAATTGAAATGTAGTTAGGAAACAGAGGATTCAACAATGTGTCGAGAGATTATAGGGAAACACTGAGATGCTCTTCTGCTGAAGTCCTACAGACTGTGTGAATGACGCATGCTGACTTATAAATACACTCTCTGCAATGCTACTAAAATGTTTGGACATTTGGCAGTGCTGCACAGTAAAGCTGAAATGGCACAAATGAGTAGGCTATAGCTCTTGGTTAATGCAATGTACCTGCTCAAGACATTTTTTAATTTTAAATACAATACATGTTTAAGCAGCCTGGTCCATAATGTATAGCAATATATTAATATAAACCACTTCAAAGTAAGAAAGCTTATGCCTAAGGTTAGGATATCCCACATTGGTTGAACTTTTTTTGTCAAAACGATTATTATTCGCCCCCCCCCCCCCCAATAAGCATTGAGCACTACTCAAAGATAAAAAAGAGAAAAGAATTACTAATGCTCCTTAAGACATATTTTAAAAGGAAGCATTATGCTTCCATTGAGGAAATGTGTTCGAGCAGAAAGGTAATTGTCCTGTCGATTGACCCTTTCAAGTACTTCCTTCAGGAAAAGTCTGAACTGCTTTGATACACCACGACCCTCTCGCTGCATGCTCCTCATCGCTGTGTCAAACTTCCTCTGACAGCACACATTTCCTTTGGAACCCCGTGTTTATCATCCACTACACAGCTTGTTGGACCCTTGGACAGGGCTGGAAACTCAAGTACCACATGCTGGACTACACGCTCTGTGGGCCTACTGTATATTGCAAGGAGGATATACACATAGCCTACCACACAGTTCAATAGAAGGTTGTCAAAAAGCTCTACTGATTGGCAATAACGTGCGAGTGCAGGTTGCTTTGTCCTTTTCTGGACATTGACACACTTTAGAGGTAGCAGATGGCTGAAAGGTTCTGCTTAGTTTGGCAAATCAGCAGGAGTGCTTATTAAAAATAGTGTACATGTTCATTTTCCATATGGCACAAATGGAAGTCACAATATTACAGGCACTCAGCAAAATGGATAGCTTAAAGTAGACTCTGAGCACAGGCTGCCCCACAACTCAAAATAGTATGCTCCACGTGTGCGTTGTGGCCTTGGTAAATATATTAGTTTCAATAATAAAATGATTAGAAATGACATATGACATAATGAAGACACTGATGATAATACTTAATTGCTCTCCAATTAAAATGTAGTTCTAGTAACAAATGCACACTTACATCATTTTTGTTTTGAATTAAAATAATAATACAAACATGGACAGACATTTTGGAAACTATTCATGGATATATGAAATTAGCCTATTCGTTGTTCAGCTCAGAGTTGATAAAACGTGGGTTTTGGTGGAAGAAATTATCTTTCTTCCTTTATTATTTATTATTTACAGTATGGATAGGCTACTCTGTGGTTTATAGTAACCTTATAACCTTATTTCTTTCTATTTCTTGAGACAGCCTGTCCTACTACATGCCTGTTAAATCCATGTAAGGGCAATTTAACTATTTGTCCGTTTACATAGGCAACACTGCATGTTTTGCCATTGGAAAACAAAAAACTCCTGAATGAGACTGACACGGGCTACTGTTTTGCAACCCCCCGTGTGCGTGGTATGGCAGTGCGCTACAGTAGCGTGGCTACAGGGGACTGCAGTAAATACAGTGGTGAAGAGGCGGGGTTTGACCTCGCAGCTCTGGAAACATCACTAATCCAGTATTTCAGGTGCCGAAGTCAACCATTGCTCAACGCGCACCACCGCGTTAACAAACAACTGCAGGAAAAAAAGAAATACACCGTAAAGTGAATATGCCGCTGTTTTACGGACTGGAATTCCAATGGAAGACGGGCAAACACTGTAAAAGGAGAGTTGTGGTGAAGTAGTAACATCGTAGGCGTTTACAGGCAGCGCTTTTCCTTCTTCCCCGGATGATCTGTATCGCGCCGTGCGCCTCGTACTACGCGGGACCAGCTCCTTCACCGAAACCGCTGAGTCTAAACGAAACATCGCTTGGGGATATAATACATTACACTTTTAACAGTTCCGAATCCGAGGTGAGTAGATCCTACGTACATGTCGCGTAGGCAGTATAAACTTTGTGTCGTGTTTTACGTGCCAGGCGGAAGCGGAGCTTACCTGAAACTCAGGTGGCCTAAGTGCGGAAGTAAGCGCAACAGGTAAGAGCCTTGTTCTCGACCATATCGTTTGTCCCACTTGTAATCAAAGCAGGGCAAGAAACGAGTATAGCGTTTAATCGTGCCGTCTGTTTTATTTCACCTTGTTACGAGTTGAAAACAACCTTTAGTGTTACCGCAACATATCGCATTATTCAATTTTATAGGTGTGTAACAAAGGACGCATGTAAAGGCTACACTGTAAACATTATCTCTGTTGTGATATACCGTGAGTATACTAGAATGGACAGTAGTCTATAGGTTATAGGCCTACTATGTGATTTTGTCATGTAAAATAACACATTTACACCTTTCTTAATTTACACTCAAAGAATGGCACATCCACTGCCATTCATAACTTTGATACATTATTTTGCGTAATCCTTTTGGTCAAATTTGCCATAAAACTCACTAGAGAAGCGTTTGAATAATCCATAAAATATTTATCACTAAATTGTATCAGGTCTGCATTATTGTTTTTTTTGTACACACAGTTCATTTGAACAACATGAACACACCTCACAGTTAGGAGGACTATTGCATTCATGAAATTATATCATCTGTATTTAAGACGCGATGTTTTCACGGCCTCCTGAACTGCCTTTTGTAAATTGTGATTTAGGCCCAATTCTGTTGTGAAATGAGATGCCAGGCCAGCTAAGGGAGCAGGTTATAGAGCATTAGTTTTGTCACCTCTGTCAGAAGACACTGAGTCTAACAGGGAAATAATTAATTCTGGACTGGAGATTTATAAAAATAAAAGTCAGTCTAATTATTTAAAAAATAAATAGCACAGCAAATTTGTACTTACCATTTCAAGTCAAGTAAACTAATTTGTATAGATACTAGAAGCCGTAGCTGCTTAGACATTTAGGAAGTACTTGGGTGGGGGGTAGCGGATGTTATATTTCAATCAAATTCTCTCCTGTGTTGGTCCAGGAACATGTGCTTTTGTTCTTCATTTCCCTGTCATGTACAGAGCCGCGGGAACGTTAGGGTGACTCAGCACGGGTGACCTGGAAAGTTTCACAGGGCTTAGACGCGGTGACCGTGCGCTGCAGACTTTAGCAGGAAGTCCACACAGGAAGCAGTTATAGCGGCATGTTTGCCCAGAGGTCCTCAGCGACGTCTGTAGGGAGTGTGCCGTGTTATCACTGTTCTCTCAGGGCCGAAAAACACAGAGGTCCAGTTTCATTGCGGCCTGGGTCATTAGAGGGAGCTTGCGGATATTGTGACACCTCTTGTCATTTGGTGCAGTGCCAACCCCTATGTCTATCTTGTGTAGTGGTGTAGTGGTGTTTCCTACATGTTTCTGGCTCTGACTATACAAATGTCCCCAGACTAAACCAAGTGGAATTTACTTGAATGCATTAAATGAAAATGTATAGCAACAACTGCTTCACCGTGATCAACATGTTTCTGGCACTGACTATACAAATGTCCCCGGACTAAACAAAGTGGAATTGGCTTTAATGCATGAAATGAAAATGTATATTGACAACAACTTTGCTATGACCAATTACCGTTTTTGTTAACATTTTATTCCGTGGAGAACCTATTCAAACATACTTGAAATCGGTAGTATAACACTCCGGTAAATCCTGACTGATCTTAACATACTGCCAAATATAACATTTATTTGTTCCTTATTGAGCGAGCACTATAATTTGCCTTTTACTTTCGTAATTAAAATGAAACATTGACATATATGTAGAATAATTTGATCATTATCAGTGTGGAGTTGAGGTTTCACGACTTTTCCCTTTAGAAAGCAGGAAAAAACCAAAACAGTGCTTTTGCCACTCGTCGGGTGGAGACTTTGCCATTGATTGTTGTCCGCTGTAAGGAAAAGCCATCAATCACCATTGAGGCAGTGTTGGGAATAGCAGGACGGCACGCTCACCGCTGTCGTGCAGGTGTGTAATGTGCCAGCTAGACGTGATGATACGTTGACCAGCATTATGAAAAGTCACACTGCAGCACCACTACACATCTCTGGGGAGCTCTCGTAGAAAGTCCTGAGAGGTTGAAAGTTGCGCAGCGGGCTGGTTTTGCATTTTGTCACAAAAGATTTGATCTGACATTAATTTAAACACATTTTGAGACTGAAATGTAACCGTCTGTCGATGTCGATTGATCCATTGACAACTGTTGGCATGACCATATGAGAGAGAATTAAATAATTGTTAATGAGTCTATCCATCAACGGATCGCTATAGCAGCAGATCTAGAGCACCAGCCTGTTAAAGGAGCTGATGTACAGCTAGGACTGAGGTGCTAACCTTAGCATTTAGCTTGTGACAAGGGAAGATCAAGTCCATCCAGACCTGGTTTCAACCAATGCAATGTGTCTGTTGACAAAGTGTACGTGAGGATAACATTGCAGTGTTTTTGAGAACTGAACTGACTGCTTTGCAGTCCTTGTTGGCCTGCATTCAGTTGATTGGAACGTTGTCTTTGGCGGTCTTCCAAGTGGAGTTTTTCTTATGCTAGATTCCTGTTAATATTTAAAAAAGTGTGTTCTACAACCTCGATTGATTGTATTTGAATATAGAAATACAACTGTTGAAAGGTTGGAGAGCTGGAGAGTGTCAGGAACTCACCGCTTTTAGAAACCCTAAATTGTTGGACGTGCTTTCATAAAGGTCAAAATGTTTGTTCGGTTTTGTGAGTTGGTATTGTCTGTGACAGTGATTGCATAAACAAAGGGAACATTTATATTATTTATGTATTAAGGTACTGGTGAAACCTTTAAAATTAGATGGGGGGGAAAAAAAGCTATATTTTTGGTTTCGTTTAGTCAGGAGAATCAAATGAATAAATAATTAATAATGTTGACCAAGCTCAATGAACGATGTGGCTTGAAGATAAGATTGTTTCAGCATGTGAAGAACAAGGGTGGGGACAAATAACTTGTCTTATAAGCAGTGTCATAACTTGTTGACAATATTGCAGCCAATGACCATAATCCTCCACCTAGAACTGACCACAATCATAAACCTCCCCCGTGACCAGTCTCATTACATAGAAAGCATGAAGAGAAAGAATGTTAGAATATGTTATACATAGAAAACATGTTGCTTTTTCTAAATGCACAGAAACTCTAGCCTCATTCCTTTAGAAAGGGATCATACTTTCTTTATCTAAACTCCATTTATTAGCCTGCCTGTTTTGCTATTCAGCTTGGGTTTAAACCAGGTGTGACTTTAAGTCAGACCACTTTGAATCTCTACTTTTCCTTGTTGTTAAACAAAATATGCGGTGTTGTAGTCTAGTGTACAAAGGTCAGTATCTTTTTCAAATAACTGAATATGTAATAATGAAATTGGGGGGGGGTGCTTATCAAGAAGTAATGAAAATTTCCAGTTGAAAATAGCTGAATATTTTGTTGGGTTAAAAATTGCCTGTCTATGAGTATATTATCTTTAAAATATTGTCTCCCAGTCAGCATACATGTTTATCTCTTAAGAGATACTTTAAAGTAAGTGATGTTGTCATTGTTTCCAGCTGAGGACTGTAATGAAATATAATGTTATATTTAGACAGGCAGGGACAATATTACTTTGCCAGTGATGTCTCTATAACAGAGTTAAATTATCTGCTATTGTATTGAAGGCCCGTCTATGTTGACAGAGATACAGTTGGTACAACATGGTCTTAAAGATAGGCGAATCTGTTACATACGAGGTTGGTGCAACCTTGAAATTCCATAAGCTTGTTTTATTTGCAACAATAAATCATTGCCTAGGAATGTTGTTGCTATGGTGAGTTGACTGTAGAGAGGGTGGACCATTAAAGTTTAGGTAATTTAGCGAAAGACTAATAGGCCAATCCTATCCTACACTAGCCTGTTGTAATTAAAGGTGAGGTTGCAAGTGAGAAGGAAATGGCGTTCATTGTGAATATTTAGGGATGGGTAGTTCTTGTGAGAGATTAGTTGACTCCCAGATGTTGTTTGTTAGACAAATATGTACACAACAATATTATTTAAACTGATCTACTATAACACATTTAAGGTGCAGGTAAGAAAAGTACAACTTTATTTTAAAAGCTGTTAATAGCAAATTAAATAACCTGTCTTACTTACCTAGAATTAGACATGGCCGTTCTGCTTTGGTGGGCTGTTGCTGATGTTAATACTAATATGGTGTATTAGTATTTATTTGTTCTTTTGTCTTGTACAGTCTTGCTGCATTGGGAATGGAATGCCAAACGCTGCCTGGGTAAATCTTCCCAACGGTCGGAGTTTGGAAAGGCCCAATCCAACGGCCCTCCTCTGCACCATCAAGGCCATGCAGCGGAGCACTGGGGACTGTTTAGGTCCAGACTCTTCCCCCTGCCCCTCCTGTTGTGGAGCCCTAGCACTGTTAGGGCCACGGTCACCCCTTAAGTAGCCTCACACCTGCAGACCAAGACCTGCTCCCTAAACCAACGCTCGACTCCAGTCCAGCTTATTTGTTTTAAATTCTTTTTTGCATTGTTGTCTTATGAGAAATGTCCATGTAACCCGGGCAGAAGCAACTCCCACTCGAGCTGCCGAGATGGGGGAGTAGAAGCTCATGCGTAGCAGGACGCTCGCCGCGGTTAGCGGAGTAACTTAGCCTGGGGCTGTCGTGGAGACCTGAAGGGATCCCACTGCCAACGACCCACGGACCCCAACAACCCACCCCCCCCCCTCCCCCCTCCTCTTCTCCTGCCATTCCCTCCCCCGCACACACAGTTGGGACTCTTAACGGTGGGAAGGCGTAGCTCTAAATCCAATGGCATGGGTCAAGCTGTTCAGGAGGCCCGGGGGCAATCTTGCCAAATCCTACCAGCCGGGAAGCATGATGTCTCTGGCCCCCACCATAGGCCTGCTGAACGAGCCAGGTCAAAACAGCTGCTTCCTCAACAGTGCAGTGCAGGTGGGTTCATCGTGTTGGGCCCATTGGGTGACTAAAGGTGGTCCAGGAGAATGTCCTAGGAATAATGAGTTCTGCACAAGGTCATTTGTGGTGTCGCACGCACGCACGCACGCACGCACGCACACACGCACACACACACACACACACACACACACACACACACACACAAAGCTAGTATTGAACTTTTGTTTAACTCTTTGTAGCTCTGCCTCATTTCTGTTGATATTAAGCAAAAAATAGCTTCTTCTTCCTTTTTATTTAAAAAAGAATTTTGTGGATCGACAGTGCTGCAGTTGGTAGAGCAGGCAACATGTGATTCAGAAGTCGCTGGTTCGATCCTGGCTAAATCCTCACCAAGTGTCTAGGTGTCCTTGAGCAAGACATCTAACCCTAACTGCTCTCTGTGGTTGGTCACACCTTGCATGGCAGCAATCACCATCGGTGTGTGAATGGGTGAATGTCAGGTTATACTGTAACACGCTTTGAATGGAAGGTTGGAAAAGCGCTATATAAATGCAGTCCATTTACCATTTAGATGAAAATCCATTTTTATTGATGGTATATTTGTGCAGTGTCAAGCTCATACTCATGCACACACCCTAATTGGAAGGTTATGAAAGATCTTGCTTCTACACTGTGCTGCTGTTTTGAATTTCCCATCTGTTTTTGGGGTCTGTGACTGCACAGAACATATTTTAATTCAGAAAACCGGACGTTGAGGCAAATAACATTTTATTTAAATGGAAACCAGTGTGTGTACAGTATCTAAATACACAAAGTAGTTCTATGATGATTTGTATTCAACTGGAATACATTTAACATACAGTATGTTAACCGTATAAATATTCCGAAGGAACATGCAGTATACAGTAGATGACCACATGCGTTAAAATGTTATGAATAATTCAGGTAGTAGCGTAATGTGGCTTACTAAGATTAATTATTGGAAGAAGCGATGTCTCAAGCAGTATTCATTTTTTCTGTTTTGCATTACATAATGGATGAGCACTATTGCTATATATGGATTAAAGTGTGAACATCATTGGTCATGGTTGTTAATGATTGTCTGGAATATGTCAGATTTGCATTTGTCCAGTGGGACTGGCTTGCTATTGCAGTTGGCCTGCATTAAGGCCTTTTTCCAGGGACTGTGACTAAGATGTAACCCGTCTTAAAGTTGGTTGAAGATCGTCATTACAGTGGACTTACTTTGTTTCTGTGGGATCCTCCATGTGACCTTACAAACTATCCCATGCTTCCTTGTCATTTGGCACAATGCCAACACGATCAACACACAGAGGACATCAAGTAACTTTTATTTATGTAGCCCTTAATCACATTGCAGTCTCAAAGGGCTTTACAGCCTACATCTCATATGGAAACAAGCCACACCCCCTTAAGATGTTCCTCCCCACCTCATCTCTCCCCATCGGATTGTGATGTCATTCTCTGCTCAGGAATGCCTCCACGATATCTTTACATGCAAAGTGGTTATTTGCTGCTATGTTAATGTTTACAATGTAATGTATAGCACTTTGTAAGGCTTGCTGTGAAAATGGCTGACACCTGTCTGTTTTCTAATCCCGTGTCCAGGTGCTATGGCATCTGGACATCTTCCGACGTAGCCTCAGGCAACTTCCTGGACACTTCTGTCTCGGGGACTCATGCATCTTCTGCGCTTTGAAGGTAAGCCGTAAGCAGCAACATATATATAATTGTTTTACTTTTTTTATTTACATTTACAGTAGGGCTGAAACGATTTATCTACTAACTCTATTGTAGGGCTGGCCCCAAATATTCGATTATTCGGGTATTCGTTCGTTGTGTATGTATTCGATTTAAATATTGGGAT
>JAODUH010003091.1:0-11585 GCA_027564835.1 Typhlichthys subterraneus | reverse complement strand
CCCCCCCCCCCCCCCCCCCCCCCCCCCCCCCCCCCCCCAGATTCAGATCAGGTTCTGACATAATGACAACACTACGCTAGGCTAAAATGGACTATATTGGCTCCCAGTCTCTCTGGGAGAGTCTACAGGGACTATGCTGTCTCTCTGGGAGCGTCTACACAGACCTGGATCTTGCACTCGGCCTCCACCAGCTGAAGTTTGGTCTGGGCCAACTCCAGCTCCATCTCCCTCAGCTGGTTGCTCAGGCCCTCCTTCTCCTCGTCCTCATCCAGGCCACCAGGGGGCGCCAGCTTCACGACCGCCCTGACGCGCCCCTCCTTGTTGAAGAGCGCGCTGCACTTCTCACAGCACTCCACTTTAGCCTGGAGGGAGAGCAGTGTGGGTTGTTGTGTTGTATTCAGCTATAGCCTTAACACCACTAGCATGTGGGTTGTTGTGTTGTAGATCTATCAGTCTAGTTAGACAGAACATGTGTAGATGTTTCTACAGCAAGCATGTATAGTAAGTCATAAAAACAACTCAATCTCTCTTCAGATTGAGGTGTTTATATGTTGCATTGTAATTCGGGTTGGGCTTTTAACCCGATTCCAATTGGAGACAGGGTCCAACAGGGTCCATGTAAGCTCACACAGCTAGAGCTCTAGTGTGACATCTAGCGGCTGAAAAGTCAAACTGCGCCACTTTAACTCACCCGGATCTTTTCCAGCTCTCCCCTGGTGGCGGCCTGTTGCTTCTCCAGTCGCTCGCTCAGCTGGGAGCAGATCTAGACAGGCCAGAGGAGCACACACACACACACACACACACGCCTGTAACACAGGTACAAGCCCGGTGGCCTTTACCGTAGTGCGCTGCTAACACACACACACAAATAAATGTTCAATTTATTTTAATCAGTAACCGTAGCCCACTAATTTTACAGATTTACAAGACCTGTAAAACAGTCAGACTCTGTTGTTTAGTTTTCCTCATTGCAAGTTTAACGTCCGACTTGGTCATTGAGTTACTAGTTGGTCGTTGTGCATGTCAATCAAAACACCTCGTTTGTCATGTAGGCAGGTACTGACGCAGTCAGCCAGCGAGACTAATCCCTACGCGCCAACAGACGGGTCACTGCGACATGAGTCATCCTAACACCATCTCATCAGGCCTGCTATCCTCCCCTTCTACTGCTCAGCTTCTCTCTCTCTCTAGAAATAAATAAAAAATACATTAAAGCATAAAAGAAAAAGAAACATCTGCCTTTTCAACACGTTGTCTCCTGCTCAGCCCCCACAACGTCCTCCTGGGGATGGTCGGGAGGCGATTTCAAGGTCTTTGCATTACATTTAATTTCATTTACTTGAATAAAATGTGTACATTTCCCTCAGTTGTGTTTATAATATTGTGTTTATCATCTTGTCTCAGAGAAGCTCTTAGGTAAAGAAAGGGCTTTTCTCTCCATCTGGGTTTTATCCCTCCAAATCCAGCCAGACGGTTCCCTTGGCATCATGTTTGCTGTGTGAAAGCTAAAGCTTTGGCTTTCACCAAAGACCTCCAGTCCAACTGGAACAATCCCTTTTAGAAGGATGTTTACGTCTTTAACTTCACACTATCAACGTGATGACCAAGTAAAGAAGTATCGTAACACTAGTAGCTCTTAAAGGTCCTATATACAAAATTTAAACATGAATATTGCAGTAAACAAACATATTTTTTCTATGTAAATATTTTTAGTAAATGTAATAACAGCTCCTCTGTTCTTTGTTTTCATAATCAGGCCTGTCAACCGGGCATGTTAGTGCACTAGTGTGCGTATGTGCGTGTGTGTGTGCGTGCAGTTTACTGAGCATTTGTTTTAATCTGAGATGCTGGTGCTTAATGTGAAATCTAGCTGCAGAAAATGTCATATACCGTAGGACCACTTTAATTAGTAGATTGTTACTGGTAGTACTAATCTATAACAGTCACTTTATCCTTACTTTAGAGACCCCTTTGGTGATAATTGGAAATGCAACCTCATTGTTTCAGTGCTAAATTTGCTTGGTTTCACAAGGGATCAGTTTATTATCTCATCAATATGCAATGTATATTATCCAAATTAAAGGTTTGCGCAAATTGATTAAAGCATTTACTTTGCCAAACAAATGCAAATGACAAAAACACAAACATAATTTGTGCGTCTGTTAAAGAAGACATTCAGAGTGGGTACTGGAGGCCTTTTATTTTGTGAGCTTGACAGTGCTAACGTAGTGAATCCTTCTGTTCTGTTGCAGTTCTTCCCCTAGAGGTGTTTGTTCATTTCTTACCTCCTGACAAATAAAGCGGTAAAAATAGAACTAGGTTTTGCTGAAGCTCGGGTTTCACACTTTACCTGTGCGTTGCTACATCCCGGTGATCTCAAGGGGGCTTTCAACTACCCCCCCCACCCCCCACCCCCCCGACCACCACCACCATTCCTCTACGCTAGCGACTGTCATTAATTACCAGATCTACTGTCATCGTTTCCCTGCCTCTATTTTAAGATCTTAGAGGTAAGGTCCATGTTTGGCCTTCACGCTATTTCTATCTGTGGGGATGAGAGTTAGAATGTGGCATCATTTGTCTAATGGAACACCTGGGGTCCATGCAGATAGGTTTAACTGACAGGGTGACATCTAAGATCAGCAAGTGGAACAGGACACTGTATAACTGTATGCCTAAACACTCTGACTTGCTTAGGGTTAAGGTAGAAGACACAACAGGAGAAAAAAAAGGCCACACTAGATTAATAGCGGACAGCAGAGCAGACTGTGTTTCCATGCTCTTGTGAAAGGTCCATTAATATAGATGTTTATGTTCAGTCCTTTCTTGGCAGTGCTGATAGCAGTGAGACAGAGATTTGTCCAAATCTGATCCAAGGGCCATCTATTACGCTCTGGGTTCAAGAAACAGACAGTACACCACTGTGTTTAAACGGACAATTAGATATTTTGTCCCACGTTGTATAGTGTATACAGTACTGTACCCCAGAACACAATCTGCTACCGTAAAATGACTATGAAAACTCTGAAATCCGTGCGAATGGCGTTGGGGGACGTTCGGGTAGGCAGGGGAGCGAGATGCATGATTAGAAAAGCCATATATAAATGCAGTCCATTTACCTTAAAATGCATTATGAAAGTGGTTCTCAAAGTGAGTGTTGGGAGTACCGAGGAAGAGTTTGAGTCTATGAGAGGGCTGTGATATAATCATCGTAAGATTTTTAAGCCAAATGTTCTTATTAAACCATTTTGCTACACCCCTTATTCTGCCAGCTGAGCCAAGAACACGTTATTAAATTAATTAATGAGTATTTACTCCTCAACATAGTTAATGAATCCATCTCACATTTAACTCAGATTCAGATCATATTCAGAGCTCATATCAATGGGTTACCCCATTAGTGGACTCTAATAAAATGCACTGTAAGCCCTTCTTGTCTGACTGCGTTATTCACACACTGGCTAAATTGTATAAATGAATGTGAACATTTACACAGTTTAGCCAATCAAGGCAGTTCTTTACTCTGTGTGTTCGGGGAAAAGGGAAAAAAGACATACGGCCAAGTTCAGAAGTGAGCAAGGATCTGACTAAGTAAAGAATGGTGCCAAATACTGTATGGGTTTGTGTCATCTGCAGGACAACGTGTCTAAGACGCTCAGTCCGCGACAATGTAGAAGCAACTTCCAAACATGACAGCGCTACCGGGTAACTGAAAGTCACAGGGCGGGCAGGCAGGCGCATGTATACCACCAGACCACTAGCGTGGAATGTGGGTCAACACCAACAGGCGCTGAACAGAGTGAACTGAAACTTTACTAGGTGGTCAGCAAAATCACGAGCTGTGTGACATAAATCAAAGGAGTTCCACTACCTGCGGTGTCCACAGCAGCAGAACAGTGAGAGGCTATCAGAGGACGCACCAGCACAGCTTGAGGCAAATATATCACACGTTAATACACAAGCATGTCTCGTATATGGTCACAGGTGCCTTACTGAACTGCTTGGGATTAGATAATACACGCAAAGATGGGATGATACGATATACGATTTTATTTTTTATTATCATTTAGCGGGATACAAAAAACTCAAGATAATTGAATTGTGGTCAATGTTCATTATCAGGTTAATCATTTATTTCTTACACAAATGTAAGTAAAATTCCATTCCACTGGAAGTGATTCCAGTATGTTTGAGTACACTTTTAAAAGTGTTAAGCATATTTTAACAATTACTGGGATAATATCGTTAATCGCAATACATTTGGCCAGGATAATTACAATGTGAACTTATCATATCGTGCTATATATGTATTTACCTGTTTGTATTCCCCTATTATGGAGCCATTTTTCTTTATCTCTGATTCTGACTTGTCCAGCTCCCGCCGGCACATCTCCTTCAACTGTGGAAAAAAGCACACGTATGTACACACACACACGTATGTACATGCACACACACACACACACACACACACACAGAGGGACAGCATTAGAGAAGAGGCCACTCCAAGGACAGAGGTCATATGTGTAGCCCACCACCGTGTTACTGTAAAGTGGCTGCCAGCAGCAATTACTGAAACACAGGCAGTATTGGCAGGTAAGGGCTGCAGGCAAAGTCGACACGTCCTCTGAACAGATCTATATGCAAGTACGTGTGCAAGAGCACACACACACACGCACCCCTGCTGCCTGCACATGCAAGCGAAAGGGAGCGCTTGTTTCTTCTGCCTTAAAGGGCTCATTTCCAATTACAACTGAGGAACATCAAGGAAAATTAACAGCCAAGGTGAGCAAACCGCTCACATGACTGAGGATTTGACCCAAAAGTATCTGCTCAAAACTGCCTAATAAAAACTCAATGGATGGTTGTTGAAAAAATAATCTATAATTAAAGTTTCTTTCTTTCTCTGTATTATTTTATTATTATTTTATTGTGGGTGTTGTTATTCATTCACCAGAAAAAATAACACTTAATAAAAAGCTTACAGGTAGGTCAACACGGGTTCGAACGCACAACCTTCTGGCAATACACTGGCTCGACCTAGCCTTTTTTTAAGTATAAAAATAATGTAAACG
Organism: Typhlichthys subterraneus; assembly: GCA_027564835.1. NCBI lineage: Eukaryota > Metazoa > Chordata > Actinopteri > Percopsiformes > Amblyopsidae > Typhlichthys > Typhlichthys subterraneus. Next base: position 6,513 of record JAODUH010003091.1, on the reverse strand, counting down.
GAAGACTTTAATTGCTCAAAAGAACTTTACCACGGACTCCTGTTAAGCATGTTCTCTTTTGACCTGCTTTATATGTCAGTTACAAACACGTTGGTGAGCCTGGCAAACAGAAGAACATGCTTGTATGTAGACCAATATGGTAATACTTGCTTCTAAAGGTAAAGAATAAATGCACATAACATTCTGCAAAATGTTCACACCCCTTTAAACGTTTATGCATTAACATTGGCATTGATGTTTAATCAATGACAACGTGTAGGTGGAGGGTTAAAGGTCAGAGGTGAGGATGAGGGCCTGACCTGCGCAGACTCCTCCTCGAGTCGCCTCTTCTCGTCCTCTGAGTCCACCAGCTTCTGTTTGGTCATCAGCAGCTCTTTGTTCAGGGCGTCGGCCTTCTCCTCCGCCTGGTGCACGCACACACACACACACACACATGAAGCACAGTGCTTTGTAGGTGTACTTTGTGTAAATGAGGGAGGAGGGCAGGTCACGATTATCCTGGCGAAAATAATCGTGATAGACGACATTATATATTATTATTAAACTCTTAATATGAAACACTAAAACATACTGGAATCGCTTTCTTACATTTAGTTAAGAAGCATTTTTATTACCATGGCACATATGCACTGTATATTTTATTGTTTGTGCTTCTTTTTGTTTTGAAACCAGTATTTCAACAAATTTGATTCATTTTTTATATGTGGGGGACACAATGGGCAAGCCGAGCCTTCAGCCATGGTGGTGATAGACTGGAAATATGCAGGCTAATAAATACATCAGCAAATCAATGCAATTGGACTGCACAAGTCACTTGTGAAAACATTCATATGGGATTATCACGATAATGGACATTCACCACGATACGATTAACGCCAGTACCGTATTTGTATCGCGATAAACGCTAATATCATATATCGTCCAAGTAAGTACATGCTAATTAAACCTTTAAAATTACATGTTATTTTCCAGAGGTGTCAGAGTCTCTCTCTCTCTCTCTCTCTCTCTCTCTCTCTCTCTCTCTCTCTCCCAATTACACTGAAAACACATGGTATTTGTGCACACACACACACACACAGATGAAGAGGGGCTCACGTTGTCGAGGTCTTTGCGCAGAGCTATCTTGCTGCCGACCAGCTCGTGTGCCAGGTCGTCGTTCTCCTGCTCCAGACGCATGTTGGCCTCCTGCAGACGACGGTTCTCCCGCTGGGGGGGGTTAGAAGCACACGAGGGTAAACAGAGAGCTGTGTTAAGTGTCTGTGTGCGCTCAAACATTTGTGTGCGCACGTTTGTGTGAGTGAGCGCACATTTGTGTGTGTGTGTGTGTGTGTGTGTGTGTGTGCACGCACACCTCGTATCTCTCGATGGGCGCTTCCTGTTGCTCCTGTTGTTCTCGTAGGGTGTGATACTCCTTCTCAAACTTCTTCAGCTTCTTCTGACTGATCTGAAGACAGCGGTTAGACATAGCACAATCACACGGTGTGATACTCCTTCTCAAACTTCTTCAGCTTCTTCTGGATGAGCTCAAGACACAGCGGTTCACACTGGCGCTAACTCTGTTAGCTTACAGTAGAGCATATTTACTCCCCAGCAACATCGGCTAAACACAGCTGCTGTGCGAGTACACACACACACACACACACGTATTAGCATCTAGCATACTCCCAATGTTGAGAGATGTGTTGAGATAAGCTACTTTAATACACAGATACACTATTTAATGCATATTAAGTGTGGTACTAGGACAGTGTTAATAAATGGCTAACAATCATCATCTATTCAGTGCACAGCCATCCGTGTCAAATCTCTCATGTGGTCCAATGGCCGTTGGCTTCCCCTCGGTGCCCTGCTTGAAACATGGCTTCCCACCGTTGCCACGCCAACAGCCTGGCGTGCTTCCTGGCTCCCGGCTCACAACACTGATTGGCACACACAGCTAATTGTGCCACGGCGCGTGGGGGGTGGGAAATGATGGGCGAAACTAGGGGCTGGCACACTCACCAGGGCACGCCTGGTGACTTAACTGTGCGTATGTGTGTGTGTGTGTGTGTCGTGTTGTGTGCGTGCATGTGTGTTTGCGTCTGTGTGTTTGTTGTGTTGTGTGCGTGCATGTGTGTTTGCGTGTGTGTGTTGTGTTGGGTGCGTGCATGTGTGTTTGCGTGTGTGTGTTGTGTTGTGTGCGTGCATGTGTGTTTGCGTCTGTGTGTGTGTTGTGTTGTGTGCGTGCATGTGTGTTTGCGTGTGTGTTGTAGAGAGAACACATTGATGCAGGTCTCTCAACCATGTAAGAAAGGCAAAGTGATTCAGTGGGCAGACAGTCAGAGAGAGAGAGTGGGGGGGGGGCGGGGTTGTTGACGTTGTTCATTTATATTCTCGGGGTACATTTGCATATGTCTATTTTATAAGTCTAAAGGTCACCAGCCTTTCCAGCAGGTGACACATGAGCCTGCTTCGGCCCCAGACAGCCCTGAGAATACACGAAGGCGCTTTGTTATGTAGCCTGGCGTAACCAGACCCACAATGCACCTGGGGAACAAGGTCTGAATACACTAGGCTCCACTGGGATGTGTGCTCGCAGTCGCTGCCTCCTACTGTGCGTAGACCTTCGGCTCATGTTGAAACTACGACAGCCTTACAGGGCTAAAGCATAGACTCATTAATATATACACACAGGGAAGAAAATGGCGGCTCGACCTTACAAAGTATTTGCTCATTGTTGCAGTGATTTCAATTAAGAGTAGCACCGTATTGCCAAGGTGGATCTTTTGCCACATGTGCAGTCCAAACAGAAGATTACGTTGCAACCTGCAACACTGGAGTTTCCGACCTCAAGCCTGAGGCGTAGTACAACATAACACGATTTTTGTTTTCCTTTTGGACTGTACTGTTATAATTGTAGGCATGCTTTGTTTAACACTTGTTGCTTGTGCAAGAGAAATGCACGCGCAGCTCAGGCACGACCGTAAGACTATGTCACATGATTATTACATCATGACAAACAATCATCCAAACTGGCTTTATTGACATTGTTAGAAGAAAAAACATTTTCATAAGCACCAAGAGAATATTATTACGCACCATATGAAGTGTGGCACCTGAAAATTATTTTTGCAGAGGAGTTAAACCAATAATTAATTTATGAATAGGGTGTGTATTGCAGTATAGGCTGCAGTACCACCCGTCGCCACACGTCATGGCTGCTTCAAGCCTAGACTCAGACCCTGCCCCCCTGGGTTAAAGGCATGGTCAGTCATTTTTGCTAACTTTGAGCCAAATCAAAACAGTATCGCTCCGCGGCCCTCCGCGGCACTGCATCACATGTCGAAATGCATTGTGAAGCAAAGCGTAGTGCTACAGCTTTGTTGATACGAGCGGTGTTTGCCGCTTTGTTTATGTTACTATTTACGGAGCCAGGGCTGTGTACAAGTATCAGACACGCACAGGCAACGGTAAGCTAGCGAAATGATGAGATCTTGAATTTGACAAAAAAGTGTATTAGCTTACATTTAGCTGGCTGACTTTACCTTTAACCAATCAGTTGCATCACTTCATCTAGCTCTACCACCATTTAGAGTCTCATCTCACCTTGCCACCCACACTGGTCGCTGATTGGTCCGCCATCCAGGGTGGCTATGTGAACGCTAAAGCTAGCAGGGTTTCCTGACTATTATCTCGGAGGACATTTAGCTGAGAGCAGTGGTCGGGCGGAGCCAGGCTATTTGTTAATGTCTGTAGAGGTAATTAAGTCCCCTATAGTTACACAACCTCAGCAGCCTGACACCTTGCTCTTTTTAAAGGTTCTCTCTCAGTCAATCCACCAGAGATCTGCTTCTACTGCATGCTGCAGCAAGCTGTGTGTACTCTGAGTGTGTAGGTGTGTGGTGTTGTGATGTGTGTGCGAGCATGTAGTGTGCACGTGTGTGTGTGTGGGGTGTTGTGTGTTGAAACGCGTGTGTGCGTGTGCGTGGTGTTGTGTTGTGTGTGCGAGCTTGTAGTGTGCACGTGTGTGTGTGTCGGGTTTGTGTGTTTAAGCATCAGTGTGTGTCTGTGTTTGTGTGGGAGCATGTGGTGTGTGTGTAGGTGCATGTGTGGTGCATGCGTTTGGTTTGCGTGAGTGTGTGTGTGTGTAGGTGCTTGTGTCTTGTGTGTGTTGACCTCCTGACCCCCCCCCCCCCCACACACACACACACAGAGATGAGCTGACTAATCCTGTTCCTGACCTGACCTGCCGCTCCAAAGGCCACAGACTCGTTCCTGGAGGAGGTGTATGTTCCTGCTGGGACTCACACGGTGTGATGTAATAGAAGAGCCCCGCCTGACGCATACAGCCCAGTCTCACTTGACCCCCATGGAGCACATGCGTTCTCATGATCCGGCCTGAAACTCATGCTTTGTGAGATGGAGCCGGGTGCCTCATGCAGAAGCACCATACAAGGGGCTTAATAAAGCAGCTCCACCCGGACCCCGGATGAGCCAGGCCTGGCTGAGGCAGTTGCACCGTGCTAAATAAGGCAGCTCTACTCTACTCCTCGTCCTCCCTCCCCACGATGAGCCAGGGTGATTTATGCTCCAACCACAAGTGAGCAGACCTGTTACCAAGGACACCGGTAAGCTGATCGTCTTCAGGTTAACCTACCCTGACCACGCCACAGATCCGAACCGGAGACAATAGAGGTTTTCCTTCGTACGGACACTTCAGCACGTTCAGCTTTTGGAAGGGGGGCGGATCCCGTTAAATTGTACGTTTACTAAAGCATTACACAATTTGTAAAAAACACAAATTAAACAAAAACGTTTTTATTTTGGTACAGCTACGAAACATCCTGTGAAACTTCTAGAGAATAGCCACCTACTCTATGTAGAGTAGGTAGAGAGCGTGTAGAGAGGGGAAAGTCAAATGAAACATAGCTCATAGTATACGTGTCCTTGTTGGAAATAATAAAACTCCAGCAAAAAGTTACCTTCAAAGTCAAGTCCTCTAAACTAGGGCAGACTGTTAAAACGGGTCAGAACAAACACAGGTGTGTTTGTGTTGTGTGTGTGCATGGGGGTTACCGCCTATAGCTCAACATTGCCCCCTTGTGGTAACTGCTGGAGTATAAATCAGTTGCATGTCTTTAAACCGAGATTAAAACGATTCTGTGAGGCAATGCAACTGGCAGTGGGTGCACATTCTCCCCTGTATCACTATTAACGTTCCTTCATGGGCACATATGAACAGCATAGTGTCAGGATGTGCAGAGAGCCCACTATTTGCATGTGTTATTTGTATTTGTACAAAGGTGAACATTTGCGTAAGGAACCTGGACAATGGGGGGAAAAGGTTGGGGCGTGTCGTGCCAGTGCCAAACATGTACACCCGTGATGTCTGCAAGTGTGTCACAGGCGTAGCAATGTTTGTGCATTTCGATTACGTCCCGGCTGCGCTCGGCACGACTCTATTCAATTCACCGGTATGCGGCTACTGCTCGTAGTTACAAGTCATGTCACGTCAGCAAAGCAGGCGGCGCACAAACCTCCGGCGGCCTCAGCGCTCACTACTGTATGCCAGCTGTTTGAAACTGGGATCTCTCTTTTCATTCCGAATACAAATAATTTTTTTAAATATTTGTTTGAAATAAATATAGGGAAAAACACACTATTTGTGCTTATCCGAACAACATACGTGTCTCCATCCCCAGCATAGTGTGTACACGAGTAACGTGGGCTGCTGGTAAACAAGAGACCCACCTTCAAGCTACAGGCCAACTCCATCAGCTTCTTGGCATTCTCCTCGGAGCGGTAGCGTTTAGGGACGGGGACTCGGAAAAACTTCAGGGCTCCCTCAAAGTCCGACTGGATCAGATCGTCCTTAGATGTCTTCGCAGTGAATGTACCCGAACAAATGATGAAATTAAGGACATATTTCATTCAGTTAGCAAAGTGACAGAGAATGGTACTGAAGAGAGGCATTCAGCGGTGACGTTAGTCTGTTAGCGTCTGGTGTGACTTACCTTCAGCAGTGCCAGTGCTACATTGAAGATCACGCTAATGCCCTGAGAGTGAGGGAAATACTTGGATTGGATCAGATCTGAGATCTGAGCTAAACGTAAAGGCACAGAGTGTACAGTCTGATAGTACGGCAGCATATAATGTTCTGAATGAGAACACACAACCATAATGTAGGTGAATAAAAGTGTATTACAGTTAAACAACTCCTATTTACTAAAACTTCTACGCTTAGTAAATGTACTAAGATTGATTTCAAACCAAACCTCATTACCTCAGATTATTATCAAAATAAATAGCTTAGTAAATATGTAGCAGCCTAAATGAAATGCAGTATTTTGATCACATTGAACACATTGCAGCTTCAGGTGGAAATAGTCAGAATAGGGTACTGTACATATTGTTTGTGTATGTGCATGCACGTACGTGTGTGCGTGTGTGCGTGCGAGCGTGCGTGCGTGTAGACCCACCTCACACAGCAGCAGGTCTATGATATGGAAGACCATGTAAAGGGGGAACTTGGCT
>JAODUH010003090.1:0-11586 GCA_027564835.1 Typhlichthys subterraneus | reverse complement strand
TTGGATGACTGAGGAAAGGGGCGGTACTTTTTTTTTTCGATTGTATCTTTCAAAATCTGGCTAAGTTACTGGTTTTTAAAGGATGACATACTCATCCTTTAAACCCCGGTTTATCAATGTGTGTATAAAAGCAGGCCATGTTAGCCCAGGTTCAGCTGCTAGCCCTGTACTAAGGATAGTCCTCCTGGGCTAAGAATATGCAGTTTGAAAAGCCTAGGATTGTACCTTAGAATTTAATATATTGTGCAGTTAAATTGTAGGTTCATTCAAGTGTAACCACACCAGCTCTGAGCCTGACTCCACTCATTGTACATCTTAGAAAATGCTAAAACATAGTCAAGGAGATAATAGAGGGGAGTGGAGGGGCTAAGAGCAAGACCCCCATTAACGATAACATTTCAATTAAGTGACACACGAGTGGACAAAAAGTACAGTTGGAGACCAGTTTGGTTCAGGCAGGACGATGTTTAATGGACATGACGTGTAGAGCCATTGATCATAAAATAGATTTGGACAAAAACTGTAATTATGTCAAATGTAACACTAGCATTGGTGTGTCATCACAGTGCAGTACTATTATTTAGTTTACAGCTCAAAAAACAGGGTGCAAGATACTCTTGCTTTTCTTTCAGCATTTCCTCTGTATGCTACAGTATAAGCCATTTCCAAATATGGCTATGTATTTGACTGGATGAAATGTAAAGCATGACCATTGTTTTCATCAGTAGGCGGTCCATATGTATATGTAAATGTAAAAGTAAAAACTGATTTGCATGAATCAGTGAAGAACAATAAAACTCAGTTAATAAATGTGTGTGTGTGTGCGTGCACACACACGTACACACCTGTCCTAACCTAGCAGAAAATCTCAGGTACTTTCCAAATGGAAGCAGCATGTGCTGTAATATCAGACCATATGATCACCCCCAACCACTGAGCCAGTGTAAAGCTCGTCAGGTGACACATTTGCTATCTGTATGGTAACGCAGCTTTTTAAAGCACCAATACAGGATTTTAAATGAAATATCGCCATTCTTTAAACACACGTGTACTGGGAATAAACCTCTCACACGCAGGCTGAATCACTACACAATGAAAAATAGCTACATTTGTATACAAGAAGAAATGACTTTCCTCCGTCATTACTGTGTACTTTCTACTCTATTATTGTACATGATATGTACATTAAGTGTACACATTACTGGACTATTAGTACTTCCTGTTGTATTTTTGAAATAACAGGAAACATTGACTTTTACACACTCCCTGCTCATACATTGCCGTGCCTTTATACTACTTTTATTAGGCCTACTGCAGTTTAGTAAACATTGCTGCTAATAATAAATACGGTTTGCAGTCAATACTATATTTTCCTACTGTATTGATTTTCACCTAAATTATCATTCATGTCAGAGTTCTGAGGCTCTTCACTATCAAGACTATTTACAATATTGGGAACAAATAGGAAAATTATGTGCCACATTAAACATCTGTGAATATGTCTTTTTGAAATCTGGCACACTAGTTTTGCAACTCCATGTGTCTTCAAATAGATATACTCAACTTCCTTGTTTTTTATGGTGCAGGTAGGTGCACAGCAGAGAGCATGCATACTGTACCTTAATGGACGCACGCCTGTGCAGTCAGATTTATGCACATGACATGAATTGTGGTGGTGGTGGTGTAGAACAACATTCATATCAACTGGAAGGCCACACGTGAAATGCTGCACAATAGTGTCCTCACGATGACTTGACAACCATTTGACACTTTCTCAAAAACACTTTAAATGCAGTTTCTCTTGAAAAACTGACAGCTCTACAAGAAACACTGTTTAAACTAGGCAAGCATCTGGGTGACACATTAAAGCAAAAACCTGAATGATTGACCCCTACAGAGAGGGGTCCTGGTGGGTCTGTTGTGCTGGCATGGTTACCATGGTTGGGTCAACCTGTCGTAGAGCAGTGGTCCTCAACCCTGCTCTTGGGGACCTACTGCCCTGTGTGTTTTATGGCCAGGCCACACGTACATGGGTATTTTTAAATATAGCTTTTTCTATGCAGTTTGGCATTTCATCATATGACTATAGACGTTTTTGCAAAACTCATTCCAGGGTGAAAATATTTTAAAACTGTATTCAGTGTTCACATGTAGACAGGTAAGACGGATATTTTGGCTTGCAAAGTCAGCTTTTGCGCTTGTCATCTCCTTTGTTTGATGTCAGAGTGTGCGCCATCCTTTGTTCACGAGGCATTTTTCTTGACAGCGCTCACCTGCATTTTCATATGGATGGGATTTGTCTTTTAAACAAAGCAGGAAAATATCTGTACGTGTGGACTAAGCGTTTGATGTCTCTCTAATCCAACACACCTGATTCAATAGGTCATTAGCAGGTTTCTGCAGAGATTGATAACGACCCATTCATTAGAATCAGGTGTGTTGGAGCAGGAAGACATCTACACCATGCAGGGCAGTGGGTCCCCAGGACCAGGGTTGGGATTCACTGCCTTAAGAAGAATGGGTCACTGCCAATCAGTACACAGTTGTATCATAGTGGTCACTTTCATACAAACATATCTGATGAGAGTGGTCTCTTCCATCCATATGGCACGAGAGGTTGATGGCTTGATGAGTATGAAAATGGTGTGTATTCTGTGGCCTTCACAGCTTGTGTTGGACAGAGCTCTCCGCCACCATCATCACAAACACCAAATGAGGGAATATGTTTAGAAGGAATGGTGTTGCATCCCCCAGTAGTGTTACAGTGACCTGTAGGATAAATGCCACGGCATACTTAACTGTTCTGGTGGCACATGGAGGGCCAACACCTAAGACACTTTATGTTGAGGTTGTCATCTGTGAATCAGCAAACATCCAATCACTTAACACTTACATCAGTTACAGATTATGACACTGGTAATTATATTTTTAAGTGTGCATTTTCTGACTTATTCTTCGTTTTCCCCTTTTGCTCTACACTGAAACTGTTAAAATGTAAATTTGATCATCACCATAAAGTATTCAATATTATATTACGTATAATATTGAATGCCACATTGTATACTACATTTAAAAACTAAATGCATTAAGCATTGAAATAGCATGTAAAAACCAGTAATACTCTCCAAAATCAGGACTGATCAGGAATGATTCACTATACACAACCTCAGCTCTTAATCATCACTTAATACAATTTTGTCTGTAGTAACTTTACAGTTTTGTGGCTAAACCGCACTAAACGATTCAAGGTGCAACAGTCATCATTTTACACAGCAGTGAAATATGCAGAGATGAGACCTTTAGTCACTCAGTAGGTTGTTATATAAACCTCCATAGCCTGCCTTTCATACTGTACATTATGGAAGCATTCTATACATTATACTGCTTCTTCAGAAAGCTCAAGAAAGTCTGGTAAGTAATAGAATAGTGTTTTTTAAATGATGGGCTAATGAGTGTTGTGTATTTATTTTATGTTTACTTAACATGTTTAAATTAAAGACATAAACCCAGGTGCTCATGAAAACATAGCTCAGCTCTGTCCTATGATTGGCTGGCAAAAATCAGAGTTATGAAGGGAATATCTAATGTTCCCCTTTCCTTACACAAACATAATTCAAATCCCCTTGAGCCAGGATTGTAGCCCTTAACTGCAGTGGACCATAAGCGGTTCTGTGTGGCTGTGAATTGTGTGAATTTGAAGTGCAATATAGTACATGTATTATATATATATTTTTTTTTTTAATTTGTTTTTATCATCTGATAATTGTAAATGTTTTTTTAATTTTGAAATGTGTGTCACATCACACTGCAATTGTACATAACATTGTACACCACAACACATGTAGTTTTGCTTGGGACAGGGACTGTGTATTGGTCCAACCACTGCATTAAAATGTCTACTACAGTGTGAATATATTATTTATTGCATATTACCAACTATAATATTCATATTATTGAATATAGCACGTTTAATACATTTAATACGCAGTTTTTTTGCATTTGCATAGCTAGAGGACACCTAGGAGACATCTGTAAATATTACAACCATTGGATAGTACTGTAGGGAAAGTTTGCAAATCAATGCAAATCACATAATCTCTGTAATATAAATTAATTTAATAAAATATAGTCATATGTTTATCTGTGTGAGAATAAATAGGCTAAACCAACTGAGAATAGCACGTGTTACAGGTGTGTGCTTGTTAACCATCAATGGATACATTATAACTCCAGAAATATAGTTCATCACAGGTTTTCACATACAGTATAAACTCCAATTGTTATGTTGTTTATTACAAATGTTAATACTATATACTTAACAGCTATCAGTAGTAACTGCATTACTTAAATATAATCAATCAATACAGTAAAATTGTTTTAATGATTGTGTAACCTTTCAAAGGTTTATAGGTTTCTGTTGCTTCAAATGGTAAACATCTAATTTTGGCCTGACACTTTAAGTAAACTGTTGCCTCAAAGTTGTATGTAATTGGTCTAGTTTCCTCCAATCGGCTACTGTTGCCCACTGAATTGCAGTTCTTCCTTGTCACAATTAACCTCCTGTGTCTTTTGAGTCAACATGAGTCGTCCCACCTGCCAGATGATTGGATGATGCTGTAATGGGCCTACCTTTTCTCTTATATGAATGGCTGAGTTATTGTTGTGCTCTAAAGAGCAGACAAGTGCCTTTGTAGGGTGAGGAGAGAGAGCGAGAGCACAAATATGATAATTTATCTATTTGCCACATTACATTATAATATGGCAGCTACAATATTTAATTAAATAATTATTAAATGTATTATGTTATTTATATAATAAGCATTTTCTATCAAGTATTGCACACCAGATGTGGTTCATGAAAAATATGCCTACCTCATTTTTACATTCAAAGCATGAAAATATTAATTTTAAAAAGGTACAGAGGATCCACTCAGTTTTGCCACTAAATATGATTAGTTCTTCAAAATGGGATCTATTAATCATGATAACATATTAAGGATTAGTTTAACATGGCCAGACTATTCAGTATGACGTGTGGTGTTGGCATGCACACCACACGTACATGTTCAATACAATCACATAGCTGACTGTTTGTGACCACTCACTATATTTGAAATGCTAACAAAACAAATGTAAACATCCTATCACACACTGTGTGAGTCGCAACAGTTCCCAGTGATATAATGACTACTGTAAATGTCTGCGCGTATGACGCTGCAGGTTCACATTTCAACATGTCCGCCTGTTGTCCGGTTTGCCTGAACAGGAAAGACTGTGTTCCTTTGAGTCAACAGTAGCTATGACACTGTGTGTGTGTGTGTAAGCCCAGCATAGACTGTGTGTATTACAGTATGCGTGACGTGTAAGATATTCTGTGTGTGACATGGTTATTGGGTGTGTGCGCATGTGTGTTTGTGCACTGCCTGCCAGCGCATGCATTTCTTAGGTGTGTGTACATAAGCATGTGTTTGTGTGCATTTCTGTCTATATGTTTGTGTGTGTGTGTGTGTGTATGTGTGTGAGAGAGAGCGGTAGAGAGCGTGAGAGAGCGAGAGCAGCTTCTCCTTTTAACCAAACTCTTTGTTAACTCTTCACAGACTCCCGTCACGAGTGTATTTGCTGTAAATGTGCGTGTAGTGATTGGGTGTGATTCATTCTACATTATTCCTCATTTGACCTCAGGGTCAGGTTATTAAAAGCCTGTTTCACTTTAATTAAAACATTCAGTATAGTGTACATTATGGAATTATTCATAATTATATCAGATTACAACAGGTTAGATTACAATAGATTTAACTTGTTCAATGTCCTAAGAGAAATCTTTTGTGTATTACAACATACGCCACCCTGCCGACATGACAAAAAACCACAGCATACAATACTGTATATACGGAAACATAATACAGTCTAAACAGGTGTTAACAGCACCATATCTTACCAACCCAAAGGTGTACAATATTCAGTCCATTATGCATTGTGGCAGCAAATTAAGCACCTGAAGAAACATTGCTGTGGCAGTGGCGCTATAGTACTATAGAAATTAGCTGTATACTAGTTGAAATACTTTATATTCATGTTTGACACAGCACAAGCCTGAAATATTGAGCCATCTACAAAAATATTTTAGACAAATCTCTCAACCAAATTCTGTGGAATCAGTTCAGGGTACTGTCACAAACATTTCAGCAGTTTGTCATCTACTGTAGCATGATAAGCAAAGCATTTCAGTGAATTGGCCTGCCTTAGTGTATAAACCAGACATGAGTTGCACAGCTGCTAAAACCCTTGGTTGTACCTAGAAACACAGACCTCTTCCTGTCAATGATTAAAGATGATTTTTACTCAATATTTTTTACGCAATTTTTAATTTTATTAAAATTTTAATATGCAGTGAATGGAACACCGTATAAGAAAGTTCAATTTATAACTAATTTTTAGATATTTTCCAACCATAGCGATAACCTCATATTAAATTCTAATTAAGTACATCCCTTACGATTAGAGTTGATCTCTGTTGTGTTTACCCACTAAAATAGAGGCAATTTTAATCATTATAATAAATTGCCCACAACATGATGTTTTCAAATAGGTATAAACAGGTCACTGTCAGTTGCCTTAAAGCAAATTGTACACAAGCAATATGGGTTATGGATAGTATGTATTATTGTCAGTTGACTTTCTGAAGCGGTGACTCTTTTTAAGTATTTATTGTTTTTATTAATATTAGAAATTTCTCATCCTGAAAAGATTTTGAGTTTGATAGTGAGTGGTTAGGAAAGATGCCTAACTGTAGGGAATATACAACTTGAAACTGGGGTTATAGCGTTACAGCCCTATAATGCCAATCAAATACACATGCAGTGTGTCATATACACACAATACACTATTACAAGGAAGTTATATTGTTGCAAAATGGCTTCAAAAGCATCACAATGGTTTTAACTAAAGGCAACTTGGAAATGCAGCAAGGCAGAACAAGCAATTCCTAGTTATTGTGATGGTTTAAATGGCCACATTGCAAATAGCAGCGGTTACTATTGATGAGGCCGGTGCCTTCCTTGGATACAAAGATGTACTGGGAGTTCGCCAGATGTGCTGCTTTTGCCTTCAGGCCAAAAGGTCAGATTTGTCTCTTATCTGAACACAGCACCATGAGCACGCTGGCCACCAGAGCTTTAAGATGCCTTTTAAGGAAACACAAACAAGGCTATGTGGCAATGGGTTTTCTTTCTTGCCATCCTCCCAAATTGGCCAGATTAGGGTTTTTCTTTTGTGTGACATTTTTATCACATGACCAGTCCACCATAAACAACTCTAGCTTCTTCAAAGTTGCCATTGGCCATACCCTTTCTGTGTGTCCCTTTGCCCAAGTCATCCAGTGTGGACCGAAGGCTCAGGACAGAGCCTAAGTTGACCTCTGGACTGACTGGCTAAGATGGCTCACTGTACTGTAGGTACATACAAACACACCTTTAAGTGTCGTACAACGGTGCAAAAGCGTTAACATTACACCATCTATACCTGCTGTGATAATGTTGTTGCTGTTGACACATCTCACTCTAGTTTCTGTTTCAAGGGGACTTTTAAAGAAATATGATATTAGAAAGGGCAGAGCTATACTGTGTATAGTAATAGCCACTGGAACTGTAGCCTACTTGCCACACTTGTTTCAGTGTTTTAGACAGGTGTCCTGTTGACCTTACACTCAAAGGTTTCTATCCTCTTGGCATGTCGAAGAGGACCACAGTCATATCAGCACATAACATAAATCTTATCTTGCTCTTGGAAACGTGTGCACAGCACGCTTCTCCTGTTTGTTACACACTCATACAATGTGCGCTCGCACTCAGAAAATATATTCACAGAGAAATTATGTTTCTAAAACTTTCTAACCAGGTTCATCACAATAACAAATCTTAAATCACTTAAAGTTTAAATGCACCCTAAATTGTGTTTTTTGAGCTGTAAACAAAGAAATAGGATTGATCTGTGATGACACACGTCATTGCTGGTGTATAAAAATCACCCCAGGACCTGCTGGTTTTCAACAGTATGCTCAGTACGCTCATATGTCAGGCTCAGAGATGGGAAGCAGTTACACTTTAATTAGGTTTTATAATGTATATCAGATATTTAATCAGAATAGCACAGTTGTGTTTGTGTTCCAGGTCAGAGTTATATAGGCTCTAAAACAGAGCTACTGGGGTTGTGTTTGTGTGTGCACTCGCGTGCATTAGAAAAAAAAGTATTTATCCGTGTCAGTGTGAATGTGTGTCTATGTGCCTGTGTGTGCACTGTAATAGTTCTGTGTGCGTGCGTGTGACTGAATATGCCCAGACATGTCTAGTAGAGAAAGGTCCCGCACGCGCGCGCACACACAGAGAGGAACCCTACTTTTCACTATAAAACAACTGCAGCATATAATGACAAGCCATATCAGGGGTACTGTAAATAAATATGGTCTGTGTCTGTCAGAGTCATAGCATGTGGTCATTGTGAAAGTGTTACGAACATGTTGTGTTTGATTGAATGATTACTCCACAACAGCCATATTGCTTGAGATACTAGATAATAGAGCGTAGCTTATAGTGTATATGGTCTATAGATCGCACATACAAAATGTAATTCAGCTCTATGACTTAAGACCCCTCCCTATATCCTTGAGATGGTGGCCCAAACCTGAGGGCCTTTAAGTCAGAAGTCTGAAAGACAGATATTGTCTACCTGCTTCATAGGCACTGATAAAGTCAATAATGCAGTCTTCTTCCTGAAGCCTTCAGAAACCAATTGACTGATTATTGTGTACTATATATAGAGTGTAGGTGTGTGTACTAACTAAGGTGATTAAAGGTCAGCCAAGCAACATAATGTATCTATAGGCAAATCTCTCTCTCACACACACACACACACACACAGGTGTCACCGAACACATGAAGCACATTGTGATGAATATCTGTTTACGTTTCGTCCGCAATAAAAACACTGAGTCACTGTTACCAGAGAGACAGACATGCTGGTATAGCAGCCTCTTCTGGTTTACCTGACTGCCTGCCTGTTTGCCAACCTACAGTAACTGTGTCCCTGGTTGTCTACCAATCAGTATTGGTTGTCTGCCATACAGTACAGCACAGCACAAGGTCCAAATTTCACTGTGAACCCAACCTGAAACAGGCATTAGCAAACCCTACCATCAAGCTAAGTATGGCTACTGTAACACAACGAGGGTAGTGCTTAATTAGGAGGTCAACAGGCCAAAACGAAAGAATTCTGGAAGAATGAATGTACTAGGGAGGAGCAATCATACATTAGTGTCAGAAACATCTCTCTCTCTTTTTGTGCTCTGTCTTGCATGCCATTTTATTGTAGTCATTCCTTAATAATTACATCATAGTATGGCTATACACTGTATTTCAACTGGAAAAAAAGTGGTTATGTATTGTCAAATGTGTGAAGTAATACTAATTAGTGATTCATGAAAGATAATCTATACAAATGGCATGTGATTAAATAATTATACACTGTATATGCCCTCTCTCTTTCATCAGGCTGTAACTCTGGCAGTTTTAAAAGTTATTTATAGACATCTGCCAGGAATACATCTTATCTAGTGGCGCTAGATCTGTCATAGCGTGTCAGTGTGTGTTTGTGGAGCAGTGTGGACATGTAGGCATACAAGTTAAGTGTAATTAAGGTGTGTGTGTGTACTTTTCAATGCCTGTGAGCATGGATGTTACTTAGATGAGTGTATGTGCATGCAATTGTACAAGTCTATTAACTGTTTGTACCAAACCAAGGGAAAGAGTGAGTCTGTGTGTGTGTGTGCGTGCGTGTGTGCACGCGCATTTGTGTGCGTGTGCGTGACCTCAATTTAACTTCAAACTGTGTTTCAAACTAGATCCACGGATAGAAGGAAAGGTTGTGCCAGACCTTCTTCCACTACAAAGCCTGAAGTAAGAAACCCAGATCACATGACTGCAGTTGTTCTGGTTTGTCACAGACAAAACATATTATACAAACATAAAGTAATTAATTTACAACTTCCACAAGTTTGATTTGAATTATAATAATTAGTGGATAGATAATTGATAACATAGATAACAGATACAAAAACAAAAAGTCTTCAATCCCTGTGAACTCTGTGACCAAAGGTAATTTTAAATGTACTATGCATTATGGTTCTTGGTTAATGACTGAAATAGAGTAGTGAAATTATTCCTTTTTTATAGTTTCTTTTAATTCATGTCATGATGTCTATTTCCATGTCATACATTATGTGTATAAATTGTATAACATGAGAAGTTAGTTCTCTAAATAATTATCCAGTGGTCCCATATCTCTCGTGGTCAGAGTAAGATATATTGTATTTTACATCAGAAATCTCAAGTAGAATGTAACTGTGTGCATGCATATTGACTAGGGATGGCATGATACATTTTTTTCAGTCCCGATACAGATACCAGCACTTTGGGTATCGGCCGATACAGAGTACCGGTCCAATTCCAGTGTTAAATTAAGTTTTAAGTTAAGTTGCAAAGTAAATGACAGCCAATCTCTATTTTAGGACTTAGATGCATGTTAGAAACCTGCAGTTGATAGTGTGGCCTGGTTAGGTCAGACATGGCTGATCCTTGACAGTAGACCTAAGCGTGTAAATGAATTTACTTGGATCAGCCCCATGGATCAGTTACAACTGTCCAATTGTCACAAATACCAATCCAGCTATTTAAGTCAGTATCGGACCGATTTCCGATCTCAGTATCGTAGCCATCCCTAATATTGACTGCAACTCATTTATTGTGCTAAGTTACTTGGGTTTGGTTTGTATATCAGTTGGTATAGACTATATCACTAAATATCATGCAGCATGTGGCATTCCCACTGCCAGGGCTTCTTTGTGGGCAATAAAAAATAATGTTGTATGTTTGTAAGTGAACTCGACACTTTTCATGTAATTTCATATACATCTCCTGAGAATGTCACATTTACAGATTGCAAGTGGAATTATTATTGTATTTCCTCAATCCATTGGGATTATACAATATTACAAAAGTGATTCACTACTGCTTTTGATCTTCCAAGTAAATAACAACAACAATAACAAATATGTCCAGTAAGAGAACTTCCTCAGTTTGAGACACTTTATTGCAATTTGGTATTGTCGGACAGTTTCAAGAAACTATGCACACATGTACTTACAGTAGGCCTACATACATGTGCACACACACACACACACACACTGATTCACACACAATGATTCACTTCTGCTAACATGTACAAACAGCCTAGGTATCAAAAACAAAGCGTGTGGAGTATTACAGGCAAACAATTATCTCTCACACACACACACATATATATATATATATATATACACATACACATACATACACACACACACACACACACATATATATATATATATATACATACATACATACACACATATATATACATACATACATACACACACATATATATATACATTTATATATATACATACACACATATACATATATACACACACATATATACACACATACATATATACACACACACACACACATATATATATATATACACACATACCAC
>JAODUH010003089.1:0-11586 GCA_027564835.1 Typhlichthys subterraneus | reverse complement strand
AACTATTGACATAACATCCTATTGTCTAAAGCCTGTCCCTCTGGGGGTTTACACTCACCTGCGCTAAGCGTAACACACACATTTCATAGTGTCCATACTATTGGTCACTTTGGAACAGTAGGCTATCTTAAGGATATTAATACCACTCTGTTCATACTGTAATTAGCACATTCAATACTTACCCATACCAATATATTATTCCCAAACATATTATAGTATAGTATTACTGCTTCTTTTGTACTTCTGGTTAGCCTAGAGATTCTACACTTTTATTGTCTCTGTGCAATGAGAACAATGTTTAATCTAAATATCAACCATGCCAGCAAATGCTCAATAAGTCTGATAAATAGTATAGAAAATACAAGTTCATTCAACAAAACATTTGTCAAACAATATGTCCAGGAGAGGATAAACGTCCAGTCTGCAACCCATGCTCTTCCTCTCCTGAGATCCGGACACTGTCACCAATGCGGCTCACAGACCTCAGACTGGACGGATGGATAAACATATGAATGGACGGACACACGCACGCACGCACACGCAGACACATACACACAATAATTTTATTTGGTCTATAGCCTATTTGCTTGATTCAGTTTCTATTCTATTGTTAGATTTACATGTATTACAGTATGTTGTATTTCTAATGTTATGCTTCATTATGGAGTCACAGGCATCCCTGATTTGACTATTATACTGCATATGATTGTGTATGTGACAATAAAAGTCAACTTCCATGTATTTTTTTGAAAATACAGCCATTCACAAAAAGTTTCAATGTAGGCTCCAAGATGGACTTGTGACAACAATTCCTCTGGCATGTCAGGTTAAGCAATGTTCGCTTTTCAGCAAAACCTGTCTGTATTTTCAGACATCAAGTCATACCCCTCCTGCCCCATTATTGTAACGCCATACAGTATAGTTCAAGACAGACAGACCTCTCGATGGTAAGATTCGATGGTAAGCATACTTTAACCTGTATTATAATACACATTATTATACAAACCAGTTAAACAGGTTTAAGTAGTTAACGTTTTATAGCCTTATTACAGTAATACTGTATTAAAGTTAACTACTGTAATGTTAGTGTGTAAAACAGTGTCATTTGATATCAATCCGGTCTCTTTATTTTATGGTTCATGGTATTTCATAATTTGTGTCCCCATTTTTATACAAATACAGGTTAAAGTAGTTCACGTTTTATAGGTTTATTAGAGATGTTAGGATAATGAAAGCCATCTGAAGAAGTTTTCATTAATTCATTGTCTGTTCACTGTGTAAATGTTAGACTTGTAATTTTAATTACATTTCAGTGTCCTGGGTGACAAATACTAAATTATGCAGCAGGTGTTGCACTACAAACATTGCTGCAGTGGGTAATTAGCTGATTTAAGTGGAAAATACACTTTTTCTGTTGTTGACTGTATAAAGTGATGGACATTTTTTTCAACAGGCACTGTTAGGAAAAACCAAGCTGCAAGCAGTGCTTCAGGCAACAATATTGACTAATTCACTATCCAGTGGTTCAATGTGGCTTCTGATCTGGGAGGAGGCCAAAGCTCGTGCTAAGGCTTAAGAGGCATTTAACCATGGTACATTTCAAATAAAGCATACTATATTCATATTACATGTTTAAACTATTATGTGTTTTGTTGTTTTTGTAGGGGGCACTCAACATTGCACAAGTAAACCTAGTTTAACGTCATGTCATGTTACAATCAGGTATGGAACACTTGGAACGTGGAAGGTATTAATTAATACGTGGATTGAATGCTCCACGTTGCTGAGACATTTGTAACATAATGGCTGTTCAGAGTATTCTGCCTAGCAACTATCACAAAAAAAACATGTGATTGGTTAATTTTCACCCCATTTGCAATGTAATGTAGTTCACAGTTAAGTATCAGAGAACAGTCTGCTGCTTACAAAAATGTCTCACTTTCAGTAGCTCTGTTGCTTTATTGTTTATTTCATTGTTTATTTATATCAATAATATATATACATTATATCTAATATTTATTAGGCTATACTATATTTTATTTGGGGGTATTCACTGAATACCTTGATGGTGCTGAGGGTTGCCTTGTGCTTTTAGTTCATATAGCCCTAGATAAGGATGTCACCAGATATGCATAATAGGGGGGCTAAGCATTTTATGGTGAGGTCTGTACCAAAATTCAGCCTGGCGACGTCCTTGGCCCTACACATAGACCTATACACAATTAAACTAAAGTAAATTGTAGATATTTTGATTGTCCAATAACCATTTCCAATAACCTGGTTATGATGATTAACACATGTAACACAATGTTTTTCATAACCCTTCATCTGAGGCACAAACAAGTATAGCCTATTATCTTGCAAGTTTGCAGTATAGCCATATATATATCTAAAATTATCCCAATGACATGCCATAGCATAAATAGACCATGTGGCATAGCCATAGACAGAATAACATCCACGTTCATAAAACCAGATGGCAGACGAGACATACAATTGAGCATGGGGTGGAGTCTACAGTAAGAACGGAAGTTTTGTGGTTGCTTGACAACGGGATGGCCAGTTAGCGTACCGTTTAGTTTGACGGCTCTGATATGCTTTGGATTTCGTTATCATGTAGAAGCTACCCTGACGATTTGACAAACATAGCCAGTAGTTTATTTAGCTGAATGTCACGTAAAGTACGGTAAGTATTTGTTTTTATTTGCACTCCATTCTAGAGAATTACCAAATTATTCTAAAGAGATATGACTGGGTTAGCTACAGTATGGTTTAATCGTAGGCTACAGTACTGCATCGCCGGGTGATAAGATAGATGATTGTACAGTACGGTATCTTGTTGTTTAAACTGACTACGGCAACGTAGGCTACCGTTCCTGCGCATTTTTTAAATGCATTAGCAAATTAGGTTACTCCATTTCCACGTCTACATAGGTACAGTACACGTTTAGAATAGCATAACATTACGGTAGCCTACTCGACCTGGTGTAGCCTAATAATGTTGATGTGTCGTCGTTGTTTTTAAATTATTATTAATCAATATATTTTACAATATGAGTAGAACTGTATGCGCACGATAGTATACAGTAGGACTACGGTACCGTACTGTATGTCTAAGCTCTTTGGCTAAAATCCAAGATTATATATAAATGCAAGTTATTTTTTTAAAGCCTACTTTCACGAAGACATATAAAATAAGTCAATCTTAGAAATTTGCCACAGGTAGCCTAAGCATGTTAAAGCATACTATAGGATGTCCTTGCCATCTGTCACTAGAACCAAGATTGTGTTTCATCTACTGCATATGGTTTGTCGCAATAGTCTTCTAGCCTACTATTGTATGTATGCCTATTTTAAAAAGCCAATTCAAATAAGTTCATAAAACTACCACAATACAAATTCACCACGTTTGATTACCATCATCATTTGACCCCATGCCTAGAACGCATTAGAGTGTAGGGTTCCAACTTGTTTTACTTGTCTTGCTTTTACATTGATTGTATGCTAATTGTATGTATGTTTAACGATGTTAAATCAGATATTTGGAACACAAATGATCCTTTAGCGGGTAGGGTTAGCCCCCTTACCATGTGTAAAATAAAATAATTTAAAATAATCTATTTTCTTGTCTCCACATTTCTGTCTATGGGGTACAGTATTCTAGCCTGGTGTAACCAGACCATATTCATTTTGTGAATAGGCTCCATTGGGAAGTGTTCACAGTCGTATCCTTCTACTTGGCGTAGACATCATTCTACCACCATTTAGAAACACGCTTGACTTCAACATCATCTCACTAACACACCCTGATTGGGCCGCCAGCACTGTGGCTGTGAGAACGCTAATGTGAGCAGGGTTTCCAGACTGTAATGTCAGCTAAATAAATTGAACTGAGAGCATAGTCAGGTGGAGCCAGGATAACCGTATTCTGCATGATACATTCTATTATATGACGAATGGCTGTTATACATGTTCTGGACTTTCCTAATCAGCTCCCCACCCCCCCCACCCCCCCCCCACCACCACCACCACCCTTTTATTTGGGTTGTGGACCTGTGGCTGCCTCCAGGTTTGTCATTGTGTAATCCAGTCAGCATTGAATTGGCACAGCTAATCTGACCCTCTATTTCTGGAGCAGTCTGCATAGGTAACCTAGATCTTGTAAGCCATGTGTGACGTACACACTGAACATGTATTTGGATCAACTCACACAGAACAGAAGGGCACCTAATAAGAATGCCAGAGTCTTCATTTGGTGAGGGAGCATTTAAAAGCTTCAAGTCAAATCTTTCAGTGACAATGTCCATTTCTTAGAACGTTGTGCTTGTATACTAATACAGGTTCTGTACAGTATTATGCATGTTATAGCTGAAAATGTACTGTTTTATTTGTTACACAGTGAAATGATCATATCACTTTTTAAAATGCCCAATATCCTGTTTTTTTCTGTTGTTTCTTATTAGAGTGAAGCACTAGTGCGCTGTTCTTGGCTGTACGCTAATTTTAGTTTGGCATATGCAGTGAAAGTTTGTTTTTCTCCAAATTTTTGTTGTGAAGAGATTTACTGTTCTGAAACTAGAGATTTTGACAAGCTTTTCTTTGTCTTTCTTTGCACAGAAGTCAACGACACTGCCTCTTTCAAATGTAGAATGTCTCCCTCGAGGCAGTTCAACCAATCATCGGGCTTCTGTCTGCCTGTGCAGAGAGCTCACTACACACTTGGTGCCTTCTGCACAGAGGATAAGGTTCCAGAATGTGCATTGCACATAAATCAGGTATGAAACATTTTATGTCTTTGCTTAACTTCAAGATGTCCTGTAGCATGTTTGTGGTGGTACCATACAGTCCCATTTGTATTACTTCAGTAGTTGAGCTTGTTAACAAACATGGCACTGGTAGCATTGTCACATCCTTTTGTTATCTTATTTTGCTGTTGCAGGAGGTGTCTGCCCTTGGCCTCCCACCAGTTTGGACCAAGTCTGGTGAGAGCTCAGGATTTAATGATGTGGCTGTGCTCAATAGCATGTATGACCTGATTCAGCTACACCGCAGGGGCCTCCGCACCTTAGAAGACATGGAAGCGGAGCAGCTCAAGTCGTGCAGCAATATGGACTTGCTGCAGCTCAGCAACACCCGGCTAAAGGTATTCTACCCAGTGTTTCCACTTTCAGCATTACGATTACGCCACCACTGCAAAAACACTACAGGCAGAACATACTGTATAGTGCTAATACTATCTTTCACACAAAAATACATATGGGGCATCTACTGCGTTATATAATATTAATAAACCACATGCTAAATAATTAAAATGTTTTAAACACAAAAACCATATATAAAAGACATAAAAAACCCATTCCTCCATGTTGGAAGAAAATGCAATTGAATGCTTATTGCAATAATACTATAGTATGTATTAATTAATTCGTGAAATCTTACTAGCGTATGTTAAGGATGAACACATCATCGTCATTCATAATTTGTCCAGGATCAGCTTGAACTCTCTAAAAGAGAGAACACAGGACTTCTTGAGAGAGAACGTCAGCTACAATTAAAAATGAAGAGCTTGCAGTGTTCATTGAAAAATGAAAAAGAAGAGGTAAAGAGGCTGAATTGATGCAAATAATACCACTTGCAATGCCAATTTGGAACAAAAATAGGTGTTAGAATGACCATTAGTCTTTCTCCCTGGTCAGGTGCAAAAACTGCAAAATATCATTGCAAACCGGGCCAGTCAGTATAATCATGACATGAAGAGGAAGGAGAGAGAATTCAATAAACTGAAAGAGCGGTTGAATCTGCTCCTGGTTGACAAAAAGGAGAAGAAACAAGGTCAAATGGAATGGGCCTTACATTCTCTTCCCTCACATGATAGCATGACAATGAATGTGTGCATCTGAAGTTCACAGTTGTTTTGCTTTCAGCTATTGAAATATTCAATTATATTGGAAGAGCTGATGGAAAAAGGAGCTTATGGAAGACTGGAAAGACAGAGGCCAAGTAAGTACAAGTATATTTGGTTCTGAACAAATGCATGTGCTCCTAAATTGAAAAAGAACACAACAATGGTGCTTTAACATAACAGGATAAATAACAGATGGTCAACATTAAAGAGGATTAATACATTACTTGTATGCTCTCTCTCTTATATCAAGGCATGAGGGTAAGATGTACAGGACCCTGCTTAGTGACTATGATAACCGACAAAAGGAGCTTGTGCTCGAAAACGCGGAGCTGAGGAAGGTGTTGCAGCAAATGAAAACAGATATGCAATATATTTTGCATTCAAGGAAACCCACCATGAAAGATGAGAGATGTGGAGACAGCCCATTTCAGGTTAGACCAGTTATGTTCCTTTCTTTTCTTCACACCTTCTATTGTTCAGTATATCAAAGCTATTGTTGGGGCACCCAATCTCAAATGAGCCAATGCCCTAGGCCAGGGTGCCAGCAGTTTACAAAGTGGAGGTCAGTATTCCCCAAGCAGTCATGGAATGATTTAAAACATTAAAACAACTCTGAATTTTGAAATTCATAATATTCTAATCTAATGATTTTGTCGTGGCATAGTAAAAATGTACTTGCTTACGGTGATGTAATTACAGTACATTTAGCACCAAGACAGCTACTTGAAGCAAAATGGAAATGAATATCAATTGTTAGCAGGTTGACTCTGAGGAGGACGAAGTGTTTGAGACCAGTGAGGACAGCATGGAACTGACCTGTGTGCAGGCACGGGAGAAACTGATCAATAGCATTCGTCTACAATGGAGAAGGCTTAAGAGCCACGTTGAAAGACTGGACAGTCAAGGTAGTCTTCTCATAATTTTTTGCTGATGAACAGAATAGCACACAGTCACACTAATAAAATGGTCCATGGCACCATTGTACCTGCTATGATAATTGAATGTATAACAATTTAAAGCAGTAAAATCCACAACATCCTCTTTGTGAAGTGTTATCTCGCTGAATGTTGTATTAGTTTATTACAATATTTTTTAAGCAATTGAAATCATCCATCCATCCATCTATCTTCATCCGCTTATCCGTAGTCGGGTCGCGGGGGCAGCAGCTCCAGGGAGCTCTAAGGGAGACGCCCGCCACCCTCCTGAGAAAACCCATTTTGGTTTTCTGTACCCGTGATCTTATTCTTTCGGTTATGACCCACCCTTCATGACCATAGATGAGTGTAGGAACGAAAATTACCCGGAAGATCAAGAGCTTTGCCTTCCGGCTCAGCTCTCTTGAGGTGGCGGACGGTTTTCCAGAAACACTTTGGTGCCGACCAAAAGTCTTTTCCATGGCTTCTCCGAACCTCTCCCACACCCGCTGCTTTGCTTCTGCTTCGGCAGATGCTATAGCCCTTCGGGCCCGTCGGTGCCTTGCAACCGCCTCCAGAGTCTTCCGGGACAACATATCCCGAAAGGCCTCCTTCTTCAGTCGGACGGCTTCCCTGACCACTGGTGTCCACCATGGTCTTCGAGGGTTACCGCCCCTTTAGGCACCTAAGACCTTGAGACCACAGCTCTCAGCCTCAGCTTCAGCAATGGAAGCTTTGAATATTGCCCACTTAGGTTCAATGTTTCCAACCTCCACAAGGATGCAAGAGAAGCTCCGCCGGAGGTGTGATTTGAAGATCTCACGGACAGGGGCCTCCTCCAGACGTTCCCAGTTCATCTGCACTACCCGTTTGGGCTTACCAGGTCTGTCCAGAGTCTTTCCCCACCCCTTGACCCAACTCTCCACCAGATGGTGGTCGGTAGCCAGCTCTGCCCCTCTCTTCACCCAAGTATCCAAAACATGCGGCCTCAGGTCAGATGATACGATCACAAAACCGATCATCAATCTTCGACCTAGGCTGCTCTGGTACCAAGTACACTTATGCATCCTTATGTTCAAACAGGGTGTTTGTTATAGACAATCCATGACTAGCACAGAAGTCTAACAACAAATGTATCTCAGATTTAGATAAGGAAGGCAATTCCTCTCAATCACACTAATTGAAATCATATATAGCAGTATTGTTGTTGATATCTGATGTTTTTTTCCGTGTTGCATTTGATAAGCAGCTTTAGCAGAGATGAATGAGTGCTACAATATGGATCCTGTTCCTGGAGAAGATCAAGAGCTGGAGATGAAGCGGCTCAAGCTAGAGATCCAACAATGCAAAGATTGTATTCACACACAACAGCAGCTGCTGCAGGTAGGGAGGTAACTGCTCTAACATGTTAGGAATGTAACTTTCTTAAATTAAATTGGAGACAAAAATAACATTCCAAGTGTGTGTCATTTTTTAAATATGCCTTCATGATATTCATGTAGCAGCAGCTGAGTTCCACATGTCATGAGGAGACTGCATATCTGCTAAGCGACAGCTACATGTTACAGGAAAAGAAAGGTCTCAAAGAGGAGTGGAAGAGACTAGATGAACACAGAAAGAACCTGGAGAAGGAGAGGCAAAGCTTCACTGAGGCAGCCATAAGACTGAGCCATGAAGTGAGATTTCTTTATATATAGTATATAACATAAAATGATCTGTGATGCCATTGACAGACATTTTAGTGGCAAAGGAAGTGTTTCTGTGTATAGAAGACTTGTGCTATACTGTAGTTGTACATCTCAAATAACAACATCCATGCTTCAATGTATAACACTCCTTTAGACTTTTAACCTTACCTTTTCTTTTTAACTTGCAGAGAAAGGCATTTGAGGAAGATCGAGCAACTTGGCTTAAACACCAGTTTTTAAAAATGACTCCATTTGATGACCAGATGTCAAAACCCAAAATGTCAAACTCAAATATTGCCTTTTCAATATGTAAGTGAGAACCATTATTTTTACCTCTATTTATATTTTCAACCAAATCAGAATACAATTATTATAATATAGCACTGTATGATATTATTTACACAACATGATATTTTGATCAACAGCTGAGCTACAATATAATACTCCGGTAGAGCTGAACAAACCCCAGTCTCACAAGACCACGTCTTCCCCCCGATTCACCTTAGTCAACACCACAACTACAGCAGACCTGTGTCAAACACTTCACCGTATTTGTGAAAAGAGGTATCAATAACTGCATTGTGTCACTATGGGATAGGTTTTCAAGATGCTGTAAATGTTATTACAAAATTCTGTATGCTTATACATATATTTTATGTGATTGTGTGTCTTTCAGCCCAAGCACAAACAAAACGGGGACTTCCTGCATTGAGAACACATGTGTCTCTCAGGATGGCGCTGCTCATGAACAACAAACAGTGCCCACAGGAGTCTGACCAACCTGTTGTAACAGGGAAAAGATGTAAAACCTTAAAATGGAGTCACTTTAATAATGACATTCATACATGCCGTATTGTTGACATAAACTTAATGGGATGAAGATAGCTGTGTATTAATGGAAGCCAAAAATGACAGACTGGTGCTGTGTGACTTGAAAACTATATTTTGTAATTTGTTACTTTTAATTAATTTTGCATTCATTTTTGAATTTTTGTGGTGGTGTTTTTATTTGTGTTTTGACATTTCAGAAAATTTACAGTACTAGTTTATCTACAGTACTAGCATTGTTAAGCAAAATGTGAAACGTTCAGTTCAATATTTTGTTCTTTTTTAATTGTAAACTGACAATGCTTTTCAAGTTTAAGAATATGCTGCTGTTACACTGACATTACTGTACTGTAGATACTGTATGTGGGTGACAAATCATGTTTTCTATGACTTTTATAGTAGTAGATTACATGTCTCAGGGTGCTGACACAATTTATTGTTTTGGTTTAATGGGAAAAAAATGTAAAATGTATGTATGAATTTATACTGGTCAACAACCATTTTTTATTACTGCTAATATAATTAGAAAGTGGGTTTTGACCATGTTGTCTGAACTATAGTGTGTTTGGTTTGTTAAACGTCACTTCCTATCATTCAATGCCTCTTTGAAAGCTAATAACGTATAGCCTACATTACATCAGCAGTAATCATCAGTGCTTAACAATCAGTGCTTAGTTCAAGTCTGATCTGCATATAGGCACAATAATGCAATTGTAATTGTAAAAAAATGTATGATCTATTTATTTTTGAAAATAATTATAGTTTTCAGGCTGTTTTATGTTATGAAATCAAAGTTCAAGTCAGGGTATTTGGGGATTCCACTTGAAATTTATTTCAAATCTTATTCAGACATTTCAGAATTCAGCACTAAAATCAAATATAACATCAAGCACACTGTGGAGTGCAATTGCAGGCCAGGTGAGCCTCTGTTGTCTCCCTCAAGTCAACACTCTTATCATAGATGCCAGTCAGACCATCAGATGAAGCCACATTGACATCTGCAGAGAAGATACAATGAGTAATAAGTTTTTCCTTGCCTGAGGGGAGGAGCCCTTTGAGACTGCAATGTGATTAAGGGCTATTTAAATAAAATTGACTTGAGTAATGCGACACAATAGTTTAATATTGTAAATCAATAAAGTGAGGTATCTGATGATTGTGTGGTGTTGATTTTAAATGAGTAATTGGAAAGAGAAAATACTTTCTTTTCATATTTAACAACTTATTATTTGTAGACTATTGCTGTGCTATACTGACAATAAATATAATCTTAAAGTCACTCACCAGTACGTAGGCAGTGGAAGCCAACAGTGACAGGAGTAGTCCTTACTGGGTAACAGCCTTCCAGGCAACGCAAGACAGGCTCAACTGAATAGCATTTAGACTCCTGGTTATCCACAATCCTGCGCTTCTCAAGCCTCACTGATTCGAACCTCAGACGGCACTCTGTCACAAACAGACAGATACATGAGGCCAGGGTTTAAGTTGTGAGGGAGCCAGTGGGAGATAACATCCCATGAACCCAGTGAAATAAAATCCTACATAAATGGTGGTCGTTAAATACATTAATCATTATTTTAATCACAATGTATTTTTCAAGATAATATTAACGGTAATTGTAATATAATATAAACACTTCTACAAAATAATTATATTTTGAACGACATTAAGGCTGCACTTCACCACCAAGCCACCATAGGGTGCAATAGAATAGTGTGCTGCAAACTATTCCTGTTGAGAGCGCGCAAACGTTAAACCACGCCATTTGGAAGAAGCAAAGAAACAGAAATTCTGGAATACGTGTATCACAATATCTTTCGCCTGCTCTAATAATGCCAAAATAAATACATGGCGTATACAAGCCTGTCAAGTTTAGCCCCCCCCCTCCACAAAGAAACAAAAAGCAACTGTAGACAGACCACTTTGAATGTAGTCAGCATACGACAACGGTAAGAGAGCATGATTTACAATTGTATGTGTAGTGTATATTTTGGACAATCTATTTTAAGATTTATAGAAAACTAGCCAAAACAACAATAGTCAAATATTGGCCTGAGATAACGTGAGTAGATGCGTCTAAAATCGCTATCTATCGATACCACTGTTTCAGAACCACAAAAGTGCTGTTTGTGAGGACCGGTGTTACGCCTTAAGTGGCGTTCACACTATAGGCCGCAATAGCTGCGTCCACCGCGGCGGCAAGCGGTAGGTAGACCCGCCCACTTTTGCGCGTACTCAGAGGTAAAAAAAA
>JAODUH010003088.1:0-11587 GCA_027564835.1 Typhlichthys subterraneus | reverse complement strand
TCTTGGGATCCCCCAGTCAGAGCTTGCTGATGTTGCTCGGGAAAGGGAAGTTTG
This sequence comes from Typhlichthys subterraneus, assembly GCA_027564835.1. NCBI lineage: Eukaryota > Metazoa > Chordata > Actinopteri > Percopsiformes > Amblyopsidae > Typhlichthys > Typhlichthys subterraneus. Next base: position 11,533 of record JAODUH010003088.1, on the reverse strand, counting down.
GGGTCCCTTGCTGAAGCTGCTGCTCCCGCGACCCGACTCTGGATAAGCGGGAGAGGATGGATGGATATTTATAGTTGTAAGTAGTTTTAAGCATATTTTAAGTTTTCCAACAAATACCTTCAGTTACAGTATAAAACCACACTGCAAAACTAGTCAAGATTAGTCTTGCAGTGCAAGCCTTTGTGTAAAGGCAGCCTATACCTTTACTGTGTAGAGTCTCAGACAGAGCCTTAGCTAACGGCACCAAGACATTATTTGCATTAAGTGTAATAACTTTACACTTATAGGCCTACTGAGCAAATTTTTTGGGAAACAACGACATGAGTCTGGCTGTTTGCCGCTCTTATTGTGGTTACTGAGGTCGTAGTATGGTTAAGTATCTGTAATTTTAGAAGGTGTCACACTAAACACTTTCCCTTTGCAACATTTCCTATATCGTATAGTCCCATAATACCAAAATAATCTTAAGAATTTATTACAATTATGTCAAGAAAATGAATACAAAATAATACAACTTAGTATCAGCTACATACATTAAGCCTAGTGTGTACCTAATGTATGTCCTCAAACTTGATCAAAAAGCAAATGACGCAAGCAAAAATATTTTGCAGCAAAACAATAAATATTCTGAAAATGTGCCAACATCCTGTCTTCTTTGTATATACTGTAGCTGCCTAGCCTGTTACCCTTTAATCCATTTCACACCCACCTCAACACCCACGCAAATAATTCCTTACAGTCTACATACTTTGAGTTTTCCTACAATTTCCTGACCTGTGGTCAGGAAGGAACATAACACAACACCGATTTGCTTTGACTCAATATAATTCATAAAGCTGCATGATGTAACTGCTAACATTGCATAGCACGCTCATGTTAGCATAGTAAACAGCAGCTTTCCAGACTAGACCGAGTGTTTTGCTTTTGGAGATTGTAAACACCAGATGGTGTGAGTGGCTGACTTCTTCTGTTGGCCAAAATGTGTGAGATTGCGTAGACTTGCTATCACCTGCTGTGTGTGTGTGTGTGTGTGTGTGTGTGTGTTTATATGAGCCAGAAAGCTTTCTCCCTCTTTACCCTCTTACTAACCCAGCATATGTCACAATAATTTTATATCTACAGAGATAAACACACCTACACGCACCCACACACAAGCAGGTTTCATAGTTTACCTACAGGTAACCTGCCTGATCTTGTCTGTCCAGGAGCATCCAAGAGCCATAATGGATTATAGTGTCACAAAAGCATTTTAGACAAACAGGTGTGTCCATGCCAGTAATCCAAATTAAAATAAGTTGTTTATAAAAACACATTTAAGAACACTCAGTGGAATGGGCTGAGGACGTGATAAAAAGGGTTGTTGGTATAAGCAGGGGAAAGGGTCAGAGGAGGAGAGGTAACAGAGAAATCCAACAAGGATCAAACAATATTTAGTAGATCATTTAGTAGTAGGGAAAATGTGTGTTTGATGTGCACTGCTAGTTGAATGTTCTGTTGCCAGGCCACTAAAGCATTCATGCTGCTGGACCCATGTTTGTCACCATGTGATATTGCTGGAGCCAGTCCAATACCACTGAAGGTGGAGAGCAAAGGATGTGATTCCATGATTCCCCAGAGGTCTCGCACTTCTTCCATTCCTCCCACGGCTCTGTTGGAGAATTTATTGATTTCCAGTCTTTTACCAGTACAGCTTATATAGCCTTATGACAACTTACTGTATATTAGTATATATACATACATGTGTATATATATATATATACATACATGTATATATATATATGTGACCGAATGACCTATGCTCTCATGTGAGAACTTCCAAGAATGACAATATGTCTTTACCTTTGATCTTTCCCTCTTTGTCTTAACTTGTGATCCCCTCTGGCATGTGTATATTACTGTAGCTCATATCCCCTTGTATCTTTAGTGATTACCATTCCCTTTGTTGTCATTGTAAACTCCTTTCTGTTCCAACGACACCCTTCCCCCTTCTGTCACAGTATAAAATCTGTTGCTGCCTTATCCTAGGCAGAAGCTTCTTACATAGCATGCTGTATGTGACTTCTCCATGGCCATGCTTACATTAAATATATTCATTAAGACAACAACGACTCATAGCTGAATTATTATTTTATAACAGGCTCCATAAGAGAGATCATATTTAACAGAGGTTTCAACAGATGGTCCCACTTTTGAGGGGAACCTTAGGAGCCCTTAGGTGTTCCTTAGAAGGGTGGGTGTAATTGTACAGGGCCAGAAAGGGAGGATCCTCTGGCCCTGTACAGTAACAGTAAGTGTTTTTTTGTTTTTTTTATAGTGAGCTGCTGCTGAGTGTAACAGCCAGCCACAGGTTGATTATTTAAAAGTCTAGGAGTCACAACAGAAAATACATTGTCCACATAGTCTTCATCGGAGACCATGGAATAGATCAACACCGGTTAGAGGCTCTATAGGGATCTGAATGTGTGATGATTAAAATGTTTCTATATATGAAGATAAGATGCATTCCATATCCTGGGTCTTCCCCGAGGCCTCCTCCTAGCTGGACGTGCCTGGAACACCTCCCAAGGTGCCCAGGGGGCCTGGACCCTATCTCTAAGGGAGAAGCCATGTAATCCATGTAATGCTTTATAAAACAAGCAACAGCGCCTATTCAAACCAATTCTATATTTAGACAGTGTCATTACTGCGGTGTGGACATAACCAAACTCTCTTTCCATCTCTCTTAGCTGGCTGTTTGTTCTTTCCATCTCCGACATCCCTGACTTCCCTGCCAGATCCTAACCAATGCATGTTCCTGCCATATATAGCCTTTTTGGTTGTTCTTGGAGAGCCAATAAAGAAAAGCCAAAATTGGGGAGATGATCCCTCTTCCTGGGTCAAAAGTCTCACAGCCCACTGTCTAATCAGACCTAGTTATCTAACACTTCTCTATCTTTACAGTTTCCCCTACCTACAGTATTGTGATTCAGACAGGGATCTTTAATGTATCAAAGTAGATTATGTTTATTTTGGTTAAGCATCTGAGTAGTATGATCTGCCATTTATGTCAGCCTTTTGCTGTTACCGTTGAATTGTGAATTGAATCTCTGTTATGTCTAAGTTATATCTTTATGAAATCAACATTGCATCAATACGTGGTATTATATAATCATTATGAGTCATTTAGGTTACACTAAAACCTACTGCATGCACCTGCTTGCCTGAATCGAACCACCCATGAAACCTCAAATATGAACAATACAAATATGGTTTCTTAGAAAGTGTCTTTTATTTATACATTTAAATGAATATAAACATTTAACCACATAATAGAATTAAATCTATCAAATTAAATAAACAAATAAATTATAGCATATCCTGATCGCTTTTTCAGCTTTTCACATTGTATGTAAAAAAAACAAAATGCAAATGCAATTTGCTGTAATTGTGGCCTTTGCACACATTGCATTGTCATTCTGGAGAAACAAAAACATTTAAATCTCCATTAAATGTCCATAGGGTGCTTCCTCATTAGCTCCACCCCCACACATTGGACATGCACTGTGAAGGCTAGGATATTGTTGCTAAGTGAAGTCTGCACCATTTGGTGTTCCTATTTATAGAGCCAGGGCTGTGCAGGAGCACCAGACTAGTTTTTCACAACGCACAGAGAACGGTAAGATAGCGGACAGCAAGGAGATGTTTGGTTCATTTGACAAACAGTGTATTAGCTTACTATACCGCACTCCTATACAATACAGTTAATAAAGCACCAAGATACACACACTATCCCCAAATTCACTGATACAACTGTCCACAACAGTGTGGGAGAATGGTGTGAGTCTACAGTATAAGCAAATATATGGATTATTATTATTATAAATATGGAGAAGGTAAGTGAGAATAAATGTGAGCCACTCAGCTCAAATCTGATACCAAAGTTTTTCTGATACTGGTTTCCACCACAAGGGCAATAACGAATGTGTCTGTAATGAAGTTGTTATAGCTTAAAACAGAGGTCTTCAATGTTTTTCAGCCCAAGAACACCTTGGGTGATAGAATCATGGCACAAATATCCTATCACATACAGTATGGTATAAAATATAGTTGCCGGGTCAGAAATAATGTGTAGGGCGGCTTATAGTGCCATGTATAAAAGGCCACTTACTAAGCCATTAAACAAATTGACAGATTTATATGTTTATAGCACAGGTTGTATTTATGTTAATGAATATTTTCTGACATTTAAATCTTTGGAAGAGAATAAGTTTTGGCTCAAATATTTTGTAGGACCCCCTGCAGTAACTGAGGACCCCCTAGGGGTCGCGGACCCCTGTTGAAGAACACTGGTTAAAAAGAGACTGATATAAAATAACAGTTTTGACGTCATGTTAAAGTGTGTATAGTGTGTTATAATAATTTAGTATGCTAACCAGCTGGCCGTGGCCTCTTTTCTTGTAATAGTGTCCAGAATGTCCTCAGAACAACATAATAAGACAAAGAAGTGCTGCTGCCTGAGTGCATATTCCAACGTGTCCACTGTCCACCATGTTGAAGGTACTGGGTCCCCCTGTTAGTTTTGGCTTAGTGGGCTCCAGAACACTTGGAGGCCAGACATTTTCCTGTTAAAATTGACAATTTCCGACCTCAAAACGTTCCAGATGCAAGACAATAAACATAAACAAAAAAACATGGGTGACCTTAAACAACTACGGATCGGTTTCACAGACATGGATTAGAGCAGGGCTATTCAATTACAAATTCAAGTAGATGAGAGTTTAACAAGAAAAACTGTAGGTGGGCCACATATTTTCGACAATTATTTACGTGAGCGCCTCCACCCTGCAGCTTGGTTAATGTTCAACATGTCACGTCAATGGCAAAGGTTTATGGAATAATATAGGATGCCGTTAATTCCAAATCTCTCTGGCATATTTGCTTTTGCACAACAAAATAGCAGTCACGCCCACATGCGCCCAGTTTGCAATGTGGTGTTCTATAACTGAAATTACATTGGTTAGACATGTCGTTACAGCCGTGTGGCTGGTCAGATCCCCCCTTTTCTGTTCTTGTTTTGTGATCCAGTCCTGGCTTTCTGTTTTTCCCCTTTGTCATCCCCAATCAGTGTATTGTCTACACCTGTTTCCCTTAGTAATTATACTCCTGGTTTTATTTGCCTGGTGCTGGAGTGATATTTTATACTCTTGACACTGGTTCCCTGTGTCTGTGGTTCATATACCCCTGTTGCTGGTACTCATTGGTCATTCTGTTCCAAACTCTGCCTGGGTCCGCACTAATAATAACAAGACAAAGTAGAAAAAACAAACTAAAAAACAAATTAAATTGGGTAGACTATTAACACAAAATTCCAGGTATTCCTACCGGTATGGGTTCAAATGTGACTAGTACCATACCCAACCTTTATCCTCACTAACAGTAGCTATGTGCACACATTTATGGACTTGTCACTCAGACAAATTTCATGGCATTGATTATTAGATCTGGACTACAAACTTACATTTACAAACAGGCTATGTCATGATGTCTTGGCTGTCAAACAGTTAATAACTTATTTACAGTAATATATTGACTTGATTTGTATAGTGGTTATACAGTGTATTGAACTAATGCATAGTGGTCAAGGGTGCAATCGCCTCGTGGGCCACATGGGGGCAGATGGTGGGCCGCATTTGGCCCGCAGGTCTTGGACTAGCCCTATTTCATGTCTGTGAAACCAGCACTACTGTACTTAATAACACTGGCATCATAGGCTATTTTGACATCAATTTACATATAGAACAGATTTTACTATATTATCATGTAATCCTTTAATTAAATACAGACAAATATTTACAGTATGTTGCTTTTTAGTTAATGTTACCATTTACATAATGTGCCACAATGGGTGTGGCCATTGTTGCGTGATGTCAAACCAGGAGGTTGGGGTAGATGGAAGTAGGAACTAGTACTTTAAATGGTGTTCTATTATACTTTTTATAGTAGGAGGTTGGAAATTATCAACCTTCGAGTTGTCTGGAATGCAGCATGTCAATAAGCATTTAACCTATATTATTACCCATTATTATCTTACCCAAACAATCAGGACATGTTTTTTTGTAGTATTTGTAGTGTTGCATTTGTGTTTTTTGTGTGGATGCAACAGTTGACAGAAAAATGGAATGGTGAACAAATTCTACATATTTCCCCATTAAAGGGTCTCCTTTTATAAACTGTGGTGCCCCAGAGCAAGTGCATTTACTGTAATCTTGCTCACTCTATCCCCAACCTCCTTGAAGATCCTCAACCTCATATGTACAGTTTTAAACTGTTTTAAAACTAATCAAACCTGTTTTTAAAAGCAACATGGAATGGAATGTAAAGAATGTACATTACCATGGTAAAACTTTATATGACATGCCTTTAATTACATAGTAATTTCTAAAAATGACTAGCCTACAGAGTAAAATCAGTTACTGTGTAATCAATGGGCCATAATGTAAAGCATTACAATCCTCTGTATACAAATTACAGTGGATTTCTTGCTTACCTCAACCTCCGTAACATGGTAACAACAGCACATGAACCCTGGTTTGACACCACAGTGAATGACTTTGCAATATCTGGAGGGAGAAAAAAACAGGAAAAAAAATCCTGAATCATGATTCTGTGTTTCACTTTAGTTGGAGGTGGGAAGTAAGTAAATACAACTTACAGTACAGTACCTACAGTTATGTAATGCTACTCTACTGTATGTTCAGTGAAATGTGTCAAAGTTATTAGTATGTGTTTGCGGTAACCGGTAACAACACAGGGTTGTCAAAAGTTTGCAATGCTGGTATTCAAAAAGTGAAGGAAGGAATCTACTGTATGCTTTATCTCACTTTACATATCAAATGTATCTGTATATGTCAATTAATGTAGATCTAAGTCGGTAATTCCTAGTTCCAACATATACTTGAACGCAGCATAATGTGGGCCTGGTTTAGCAATGTGTCTTTGCGGTTTTGGGGGGTTAAATTTCACAGAAATCACGGGGATTTGGAACTACAGTGTGTGATTGTATTACTCACCGGCCTTAATACAAGCTGGTAAGCAGAGCAGAGAGAGAGGGACACTACTTACTGTGTGTGAACTTTGTGAATAAACTGGTCAGAAAAGCTCTGCCTACATCAAATTTATGTGCATGTGTGCAGTGTGACCCGTGCTTCAAATAACAATCTCGGGTTACATTATCACTATCTCACTACACATTATGCATTCATGGCCCAAAGATGACAGACTATAAAGAGCAGTATTACTATAACTCATGACAACTATTTGTCAGCACCACCTGCTGCTTTGTTACAGTGGTGATGTTTACAACATTAACCTCCATATCCTCCTCTGACACTGTCAGCTTTTACAGTAAGTATGGTTAAGGTGTGCAGGGGATGTGTCCTCCTCAATATTTAGAACAAGTGTATTGTCCCACCCAATAAAAACATGAAAGACGCACTGGGGCCGGCCGACGATATCGGAGTATCATGCATATTAACCTCTCATTGAACCGCTTGACAGTATAGCCGTAACCTAGAATAGGCCTACTACCCAGTTGGTTCACTGTTATGTCCTATGTTGGATATTTTAATATGCTTTGTGCACATTGTGCACCCCATCCACATGGCTTTACACTGACATGTGGCACTGACCCATCCACACGGCTTTACACTGACATGTGGCACTGACCCATCCACACGGCTTTACACTGACATGTGGCACTGACGCACTAGTTGCAACCTTCAACGCGGGGCGTTTGAGACTGACTGCTATAGACCAAGCTGACCCAGTCTCTATAGATAGTTTCCCCATTTATGACAACTGTAGGGGGGTGCATTTCTATATACATCATGTATAAAAATATATTAAGCCATGCATTTATCCTATTATGGATAGCACAGCTCGGGTGACCCTATGTATTTGTCCATTTATTTATACAGTCTACAGCAGGGCTATTCAACTTCGGTCCTGGAGGGCCGCACCCTGCATGTTTTAGATCTCTCCCTGCTCTAACACGCCTGATTCAAATGAACGGGTCATTATCAGGCTTCTAACAACCTTGAATCAGGCTAAATACTTTAGCAAAATGTCTGAGAATGTATTTTGCATTCATGACCAATTAATATGTTGGCTGGAACAATAATGAAGTGAGACTGTCAGAACAAACTCTTAACATATACTGTATTGCCCGCACAAACTCAACTTAATTTATAAATACTCTGACTCATTCAAACTGTCTGCCATAACTTTATTGCTCTAGGCATGCCATTTTGGCACTACTTCTCGTCTCAGAGACATGATCAAAACAAAGACGGAAAATACTCCACCTAACAAGATGCATTCTCAGACAGCTCTTATAATAATAAACAGTGATATTCAAAGGAATGGAAAAAGGCAGAGCATGTGATATTAATCACAATTACATGATATAGCCCAAATTCTGGACTCCCTCATGTCTATCTCGTGACATTATGGGTTGTGTCGCTTTGGCAGGAAAACACGTACCTCCTTATTCCTTCCCACTTGTCTGTGGGAAGGAATGTTTGAAACAGATAAAAAATGTGGTGGTTCATTATTCATTATGGTTCCAGCGTTAAATCTAGCCAGACATTCTTTTAAATAATGTAATTTACAATACTGCTACACCTTTTCACATTCTACATAAGATAGACTATAAAGGGATATGCACAGAAACAATACACAACAGCGCCTGAATATCTTGAACAAAAGAATGAATACACATTTTCACTTACCCATAGATAACGATGTCAAGTAGAGAGCATTTTTCAGGTGATCCATGTTTTCTGAGCATATCCAGAAGGTGCCACCATGTGTTTACGCCGCAGCACTAGCAGATTAAGAGATCATTAGTCAACATCACACTGCACTTATTTCAATTAGGTAATTTAGCAGAAGCTTTTATCGAAAGTGACTTACATGTATTATGTATTATAGAGCAAGACATAAAAGCAGGACTTATGCCTTACTTTTCAGAAGGCTAGATAGAATGATAGAATGACATTCAAAATACTTCTCTTCAGAGCAGTGCGTCTAAGCCTATTAACTTACTTTTATACTTACAATATGCTATTTGTTACTGTGTTTTACACATCCATTTTCAGCCAGTGTATTGTCTATTGTATTTTCTTTCTGTGATGCCCTTTGTAAGTGCTACAGTATATAACCAATGTTTTACCTTGATTGCATATTCACACATAATATGCACTCATGAGAGTACATACTAGAGACAAAGAAGAAAAATATACCAATGCAAGGTCTATACACACCAGACAAATAGCATGCTATAAAGAGAAGGCATGCCTTACCTAGAAATGTAAACATCCAAATTAGATACAAAATGTAAATGCATATTAGTCCATCATTACAATCGGCAATCTTTACCCAACTGAGTATAAACTCAAAAACTGTAAGTGAGTGTGAGTATAGCTGTCCTAAACACACTGGGTGGAGCTGTGTCCTCCCGTTATGAAGCTAATACGTACTTGCGGAGAACAAGTTAAGGCTACAGTTTTCATTTGTAGTGCATATTAATGTTTATTAATGTATTTGTGTGTGCCTGTGCATAGACAGACAGACAGACAGATTCTTATAAAACAAACATGGAATTTCAGTTGGACTACAATTGGTGTAATTGCATTGAGCCCAAACAGGCCCAAACTTGGAAATTCTAAAATTCTACAAGCACTACTGCATTTTAAGTCCCACTTGGCGTTTTCACCATGCACAGTACAACGTACTTGTGTTTATTTACTATATTATGTCATCCGAAACAAAAGAGGGAACGCAAGAGGGAAAAGTCCAACTTCTACCTATATCTTTGTAGTGAGTAATTCCACGTGACTATATTTGCATTTAATACTGTACAGTATGTACTGTATGTACAGTTAATCTAAAATACTGTATAGTGTCCAGATTTGATATCAGTATTATTATAATAAATAAATTCTTGTTATGAGACTCACCGTGACCTAAGATGTTATATATGTATTTTATTGGCAAGTACAAATAAAATATAGAAAAAAGAACATGTATAAATATATAGAAAAAGCTAATTTATACCTGATTGTTCCAGTGCAGATTTGTGAATGTATCGCTATGACAGCACATTTTGGTATTTGGTTTGTCGTCCTCAGGGCCTGAATTAGTGTGTTCTAAAAAGAAAGCATGAATATGCATGACATTTAGTTTCTTGTGGAAGTGAGAAGGGATCTTGTGAAAAACTCTGGATGTTTCAATAGGGTGTGGCAAGTGGAAAACATAATCGAATGGAGAGGTTGAATAACAGATCAAATATTAAACTGTAGGAATGTTTGTGTGAGGGAACAGACAGCAGACTCAAATAATTGTGGTCTGCATTCCAAATGTCTAAAGAGCATTCCAGACATAACAGCCATGTTTGTCCTAGAAACTCCTTTTCCCCAAAATAACTTCACCTACTGTAAATACTTCAGTAGGACAAACAGAAAAATAAAGCAATCTGCAAGTTTTGATGTTATAGCTTTCAAATGCAAATAACATACATGGATATGTTTTGCCTTATTTCATGGTTCACAGGCACATTTATGGTGTCACGCAGTTGTCCTAAAGTGAGGCGTTGCCGGCCACTTCTGTGCGCTCCCTCTCACATTCCCCGGAGTACTAATCACCAACTTGAGACAGGTGGGAGTCAGGGCTTCCCCGCACCTGAATCTGGTTTTACTGAGTAGTCTCCCCTTTATAAGTTGTTTTAGGGTGATTGAACCCTTGCAGGTTATTGTGTATGCATTTCACCACATCCAGTTTGATTTAGTTTTAGCCTTCTATTGTTGCGCCTCCTAACAGTAGGCGACGATACCATATTTAATAGGTTACCATACTTATCATTGAACATGCTGTAGGCATGTGTTCACAATGAAAAATGTCATCCAAGACATCAAAAAACAGCCCCACATTGCTTCCAGAAAAGCCTTATTTCATGTAGAAAATCTTATAATATGTATGTATTATACTGTATATTTTTAATTCATTTGGAGCATATTATGTATGGATTTTAACAGTGGAGGTGCCTGTTGGATGTGTCTGTTATAAGTGTACATGCAGCTAATTAAGCACAATATATGTATGTAATGTTCAAAATATTTGTGAAAAGTAAAACCTTTAGAGATGACCAGTCACAACCACATTAAAAAATCTCTGTGCAGATTCAGGTAGAAACCTTTGGTTACAGGGTTTCATAGCATGGAATTAGAAGCAGTATCTTTAGAGGGTCACCACAACAGCAGTTACAGCAGGTACACAACACCAGGCTAGAACCAATCACCTTTAAGCTTGGAGTTGAACACACAGACCACTAGAATATACTATCCTCTAAACAGCTAAAACATCACCCCTCACTATACCACACCATACAACCCAAACTAATGATCATAGTAGTGATTATGTAATGCAACAATCTTGTCTATAGTGGCCTTAATGAAGCAAGACCTACCTTGTCCACAACATGTTTGGTTAGTGCTGT
>JAODUH010003087.1:0-34436 GCA_027564835.1 Typhlichthys subterraneus | reverse complement strand
AAGGATGCTTACAAGTAGGTCAGCACCGGGGTTTGAACCCACAACCTTACGGCTGTAAGTCCAGCAACCAGCCCACTTTTTCAGTGCAGTTCAAATGTGCTTCATTTGATGACGTGTTACGTTTGTATGAAAACACAAACTCCTCAAATCTTCGTTTATTTATAATGCTTATCCAATTCTGGCATAATGTGATTTAATTTCAAATGAATGTTGTCCTGAGATGTGCTTACAGAGCCCTCAGGGATATCCTCTCAGTGCGATCTCATTGCACAGCTTCTCCCTTTCCTTTGAAAAATTAAAACTACCAACAAATATTTCAGTCTGCCTTCTGTTCCTCAACACCTGAAAACTTGAATATATTTCATAAATAGACCCATGTGATTATGTTATATGTGCTGCTGTACTATACTGTGTAGGTATTGCCCCTATAAGTTATACATTATGCTGGCTACAGTCACTTAAATTAAATCATAAATCTCTGTGATAAGCTATTATACCACAAACTGTTTCTAATGTTAATGTTTGTCTGTGTGTTTTGGTCCTGATCCTACAGTGCAGGATAAGTGTCTTGCCTATCTCACTGTTGTAAACAGCCTCCTTTTACCTGCACTAGTGTCCGGCCTATGCAGTATTCATTGCATTGCACCACTGGCTTAAAGGTGCACTGTATAATAATGGCTATTGAATTGATGAATGTGAACTTTGGCGACTCAGCTCACAGTGCAAATGAATATGAACAGATGTCAAAAGGGACTCTGGATCTTTCCATGATTTGAATTTCCATCCAGGAAGTGACACACACTGTGAGAATGCTACAGTGCCACTTTGCAAGGGTCGTGGCACCTCTGGGACCCAAAGTCTAATCTGCCTGAAACCTAAAGGCAGATAATAGTGCTGATCTGACAGCTGGCCAATTCCCAACTTCCCTCATCAAGAACACATTCGATTTCAAACATCAAACTGCTTGCAACATAAATGAAAATTCCTTTGAATGAAAGAAATGCCAAATGTGGGGGAAGACCTCAAGGAATCCTCGATTGAGTTTGACAAGTTTGAGATATCCTCAGCCCCAGTGTTCTAAGCCTATATGGTCCAACATTTTAAATTGGGAAAGCTAGTTGGGAAAGCTATGCAATATCTTTGTTTTCATACATGTTTTATTCAAAAGTCACAGACAACAAACAGACACTTTGTTTTCTATATGCGTATTCAAGCGTGGAATTGAAATGAAAAACATGTTTATCTTCGTTTTTTAATAGGTAAGTACATTTTCAAATAATACAAATGTTGTTTATAGATTGATTCATTTCCTTCTTTATTGTAGATTGATGTTGCTTATGTTTAGCCTATATAACAACACTGTATCTAATGCTGTCGTTGTTGCCTGATAGGCTCAAGTGCTTTTCTGGAACAGAATAACTCTTCATAAGAAATAATCGCTAAAAGGTTAGTAAGAAAAACTAAACAATTAACTTAAGGGAAGACAAATGTTTATTATAGTACTGGACTTTCATTAATTGATGCATGTTAGTACATGTGTGTGTGTGTGTGTGTGTGTGTGTGTGTGTGTGTGTGCGGCCCATTGAGCATTTGTTTTGTCTGAGATGCTGGTGCTATTACATTTAGTGACAGAACATATCTTGTTTATTTTCTTTAAATTTACTCAAAACATGCTATTGCATGAATGAGGATCAATAAGTTGGATGAAGCACTGATCTAACCATTATGGTGCAGAGATGGAAAAGTTACATGTTTAGCCCACAAACATCTTCTTGCCTTACACATTATCTTACAGCAGGAGAGACTATAGAATATGACACAACATGGCCTAACCCACCATAGTGATGTGTACTTGCTCACTCTATGCCCCATTAGCATGATAATTCTGCCATGGAAGCAACAGATCATTAATCCAAATCTTGGATAACTGCAGCTGTGATGATAGAGGTTAAGAGCGCTTCATTTACTGAAGAACAAATTGACCTTATGTCAATTTGTACCCTAGAGGCAAATGCTATACTGTCATGATGTTAACTGTTAACGGTAACCTACTCAAATGAAAACAATGACATAATTACTTGTTCAAATATAGTAAATTAAAGGTACTATGTGTAGTTTCAAAAAAGTACAAAAAAGAGAATGCCAAGAAATATCCATATTGACATCAAGTCAAAGATGGCTGTACTGCGTTGAAGAGATAGTTACTAAACAGCTATCTTGGACCGTGCCTGTTTTATACCGCTGTACCTCAAGACGCTATGCTGTATCTGTGTCACTGTAGTGCCTAATCTGTCCTCCGTCCAACATAAGAAGAAGCCTGTCAATCATATTGGGTAATGTGTGCTTCCCAGGCATACTGTTCTAACTAGCATATGAAAACCTTTTTTTGCAGTAAAACATTTAATAACATCAACATTGTTCATTGGAATCAGTTCATACTGTTTGTATGATTGTATGATTGTATTTTTGCTGCCTGAAAAACAGTTAAGTCTAGTATAAAGGAGTGATAATATGCATCTGTGTTAATATGTATCTGTACTTTATATCTTTATTCTTAAAAGCATATGAACTTTTTTTTTTACAGCGACTCTATTCATTACAACAAAGCTGTTCTAGTGAAATAGTTTGTTCATGAACAAGAGACAAGAGGTATTTATAATAATTGATTCCATTGCACTGATATGGTTTTCTGAGTTGTTAAATCATTGATTGATGCTTTCCACTGCATGGATACAGCTGAGTGAATAACTACAAGTATTTAGATTGATGCTAAACTCGCAAAGTTTCTTCGGGACCGGTAAGTAAACAGTTGTGAATGCAACTGGGGCATTCTGACCTTGATTATACATTTCAAAGCAAGCAACTTACACTGTACCAAAACACATTCCATATGGTGCTAATTCAGCCTACAGTCTATTGTTTGGCTGTTGGTAGGCTATGGCTGTTTTCTTGTTACTGTAAGATGGTCTTGCTCTAAACTGTATGTCAGCCACACATGAATATTATATAATATCAGTGTTATGTTCTTGAGCTCTGAAAGGATGCCACAATGTGGCGATAGTGGCACGGTGGGTAGAACGGAGCTAAAGGTGATCTGGTTTGCTGGTTTGATCCTTGCTTGTCCTTGAGCAAGACACCTAGCTCTAACCGCTCCCAGTGGTCAGGTGGTACATGTCATGGCTGACACCACCATCAGTTTATGAATGGGTGAATGTGAGGCAAGCTGAAAGCACTTTGAGTGGCCAGAATTTTAAAAAAGCGGTATATTAATGCATTATATTAACAAGTATTATATTAATGCATTATATAAAAAAGTATTATTTAAATCAGTAAATAATAAAAGTCAATTTACCACAATCTTCTGGTGAAATGCCCCCCTCCCCTAATTGTTTGGAGCAGGTGGCCAAAATATACACATACCTTTAACCCTCACATATATGAATATGCATAAGTGGTGTGCAATGTTAGTACACGGTAGTGTATGTGTGTGTAGTGGCCCACAAATCATTAGTTTTAGCCTGGCATGTTTGTGCTTTAGTATGACATCTAGTGACAGAAAGAATCACTTTAATATTGTTTCAGTAACATCTGAAATTGTTCCACATTTATAATCCTATATGCTTGTAATTGTCAAAACAAGTAGAGGAGTTAGGTCATTGTATACTCCACAACAGCAGCCTTAAACTTTTTGGCCCAATCCTTTGTGATGTCTGTCTCTCAATGGCAGACCAGTCACTGAACTCTTTCACACTTCATTTTGACAGCAATGCCAGATTCCTCGTCACACTTGTCGGAGAACAGAAGGTTTTGTCTCAAACGCTTTGCAGGGTTATTTCCTTGCATCCTTTTTGTGTGGACATCTGCACCAGAGAGCATGCCAAAGTCACTGAATGAACCAAACTACATACTGTAGGTTCAAAATAGCCGTTCAGCAATTATTGGATGCATTGAAATAGATAGCTAATACTGAAAGGAAATATTGGCATATCTGTCAAATGATAACGTGTAGCAATACTTCACTGTGTGTGGTCTGGCTAGATCCTGGTGTCTTGTTTGACATTGCCTGCAGGAGTACCAGTGTCATTGTGGTCTTCAGACAAGTGGGGTCAAACCATCAGCTCTCCTGACTGAAGCTGGTGACAGATAATTGCGGGCACATAGGATTGGGATAATTTTGATACGCTTATTCAGGGAGTGTAATAAGGAGACCGGCTCACAGTGGTAAAATCTATATAAAACTGAGTACAATCACACCCTAAAGGTGTACTTTACAGCAGTGCATGACATAATAATATGTCATTTTATTATTGCTAATGTGTTATTATGTTATTATTTGATGTTGAATTTTGCATTGTTATATACTGTATAGCCTACAAACATACAGCAATAATTCTTGACGGTTGAAAGAACCATTTACAATTCATTATAAATCAAAGCTCTATTTTAGACTTGGGTTCAAACTATTGACCTGCAGTATACTGACATTTAAATTATGTTCTTAACAAAATCTGATCAAAGCTTTTAAAGCTTTCCCCCAATATCGCTAAGATACTTAATAATTGCTAATTCACTTTGGGAATTACTATTAGCAACATGAATGGCACTAGAAATAGATGACCGAGGCATACCGTTGCAACATCACTTCTTCATCCCCTTAAGACAATGTATTAATTATAAGAAGCTGCTAAGTGGTTCATGTCTTTCTCAGCATGTGGGGTTCTTTGCAGAAAATCAATTTGTGTCATTTCAGCTGCCAATACATCTTTCACACCACAATGTCTTTTCCCCACAGCATCAGACCTTTCATACAATGCATGCAGAGATATTGCAGATGGAACTGTCACAGGATTAGACAAAGCTTCCTGCTTGTTTCCGCACTTGTTTTTTGTATATCACTGTAGATGGTGGTACACATGTCAATGAAATGCACATATTCCACCACTGCTTCTTGATGGATCTGCTGTCTTCTCCTGTGTGTTGTGATAGTTGGGCTATAACCTGCCATTAGAGAACCTCGAGGATGAGGCCAAAATTAGTTTTCCTTCTTTGGCTTATGCCTGAGAAGGGAACAGGGCCTACAGGCAAAGAGAAATCAGTTCTTCTCTGAATTGGAGAAAAGAAAGCTTGGCTGTACCCTTTGAGTGAACACAGCCGTAGCAGTGAAATGCCCCAAATGAGCTAATCCGATGTTTCATGTTTCCATGGTGATTTCTTTTCTCATTCTATAGGTAAAACGAGTATCCTCTCTATGCAAAATGCCGTGGTGCACCCGTATTCTGCAAGCCAGTTGTCTTGTAATACAAAGATGGAAGTGTTATGTCAAGATGGCTGCTCCAAGTGATTACGTTAAGAGCAGTGTCAACCTTGTGTGCATCTTCTCTTGCTCATCTATTACAAGGGTGTAAACATCCTATTATTAATCACCAAGGAAAGATGGGAGTTGATGGTACTGTTGAATATATATATTAATTTGGTTGGATAACATAAAAGGCCAGGGAAACGTGGTCAGGATTGGTCAGACATCTTTGGGTAGCATAAGCTAAATGTAAATCGACTCATAAGAGGCAGGGGCAGATACTCTGACATATGAACTTTCTATCACATTCCGCTAAATTAATCTCTAAAATCTTACGTGCAGCAGTGAAATTTTGAGATGCAACAATTTTCTCTTTACATTTTCTCTTAAGTATTACCTTTATGTATTTTTCCCTTTTAGTTTGTTTTCTTGTTTAAAGATACACTCTGAATTGAATATGGCTGTGTGGGTGGAGGGGTAAAGATGTCAGCCTATTACTAGAATAGTGGGAGGAATGTCAGCCAATCCACACTCAGGTGGGCACACAAAAACTTAGTTTTTTTTCATGTTGCTTTTGACCACAAGGGTAATTTCTAACATAGTGTTCCTATAGGCAACAGATATGCTATGCAAACTGCATGTTCTCACAAAGCTCTAAAATGGGGTTGTGAGGTGTTAGCTGAATATCACAGTAACGGTTACGCCTTCTGGCTGCCACTGTTCCAGCTGTGATGTCCTCTGGCACTGCAGGCTGCTCTGGTGGACCCGAAGGAACAATGAAATGGGTGAACCGTACAAATCTCTATACTTGACTTTTATGCAATGTAGCGACATCTGTTGATGCCGCTGGATTAAACTGGTTGGTGAAAACTATGTAGTTACCAAGGAGCACAGCAACGACAGAAGTCCTTGTGATTTTTGAAAAGGTACCAGGTTGAAACCACATTTATCAGAGTAAAATGATAAAGCACTGCCTAACTCACGGTTCACATAGAGAATTCTAGCACTGATTGAAACTTATATTGTGGCTAGGTTCCTGTAGGATTGGCACACTCAATTTCTCTGGTCTCAGCATCCACATAAACAGATGTACATTTTGTACAGCTCACATTATAATGCTGATTGTATGCACACAGATGTTTAATGATCATTTGCTCTGTGAGCCCCCTCCAAAAACCAACTCCATGGTAAAAGCAATTATCTACACCAACCAGAAGTCCATCGACAGAAAGAATACACTCTAAGTTGATATGAAATGTGGTAGTTTCTGCAATATAATGACAACTGTAATAATGATATTGTTATCTATGTTAGCAATGTAAATGGTACAGCTAAGTAGTAATATCACAATATGTGCGGCAAAATTAACAATGTCATTGTTAAAGAAACAAACAAGTATTTCCAAGGTTGGATACCCATAAGGAATTGTCCATGGCCAGAAAGTGATGCAGCAGATAACACCTGCAGAACTGAAATCTCCAGTCTCTGCCAGCATTTACAATATGGACTACAAGAGAGCCTACAGAAATAACAAATAAAAAAGTGTGAGACATTAACTCCAGAACTAAAGATGGGAAACAGAATAGATGGGCCCATTATAGTATTTTCCATCATGTGGTACACAGGGCCACATGGGCCCAATAGACTGTCTATGCCTCCCACAGTTACAGTATCTAGGAAACAGGCAGACAGCATCAATATGCTAAATATGTCAAGATTCAATAAGCAATGTGTCGATAAAATGATAATAGTCATACAGCTTAATGTTTTGAAATCACTAGGACTAGAGTATCTCAGCTGCTAGATACAAGCAATGATGAAGGTGTTCTAATAGAGCAAATATTAAATAACCGTAAACAACAATGCAAAAACAAGTTCAGTTTATTTTGCATATCTTTTGAATGTTGAACACATGTTTGCTCATTTTTGATGGACATCCTTTTGAATTCATCCCACGTCTTGTTCTATAAGCCAAAGTCAGCAAGTACTCTGGCACAAAGGAATGTGATTAAGCTCTTTGTGAAAACTTCTCATCAACCTGCTCAGAAAATTAATTGTTTTTCATGGCTAATTCAAAAGTGCATTAGCATAAATTGACAGCTGGGGTGTTCCATATGCATACGTAAAACTGAAGTTCACTATCCGGTCGTATACTGGAGAAAGAGCAATGGTTGACTCACAAAGGTCAGCTGAAGGAACAGACCCCCATCAGTGCTAATGTCAACAGTGAACTGCAGTCTCAGCAACATGGCTAACACGTGTTTTTTTGTTTGTTTTGTTTGTTAGCAGAATTACACAATCCCCTGAGACACAACATCAACCGACATGGTCCCCCTTGAATATTTAATGCATACGAACAAGTAGCTAACCACATCCCTGAAGGAAGTCAATGACACTGATAACAATGAAGGCAACATAGCATGCTTATGTAGAACTCCAGTGATGATCAGGATGAAGAAAATAAAATACATGTCTGTATTAGTGATTGCTATTAGTGGCTGATGACAGAACGGCTCACACTTTTGTAGTGGCAATTGCAGTCAGGAGTTTGCCAGGCTACACTTGAGTTGAAGTGTTTGACACACTTTTAAATCTTGATGAAGTGTTCATAGCTAATCACTTGGAACACCACACAAGTGTCGCTCTTACTGTTGAAATTCACATCTCCCTATATTTTCTTTTAACCTTGTCAAAGCCAAAATAATAATTACACACACAAACCAAATACTGTGTTTTAATTTATCTGTACCTAAATATTTTCATATCGATTTCATCCTCAAAGAATGAGAATGTATTGATTTTTATATTATTTTTTTCGTCCCTAAGGAGGGAGAGAGAGAGAGAGAGAGAGAGAATACAGAACAGAACTACATCTCAAATTGTGTATCTGACCTGCTAGAGGGTATGGACATCGTCAACTTGGTCTCTTTCACATTTCTCCATTAGTCCCTGAGAAGATACAGTTCAAAGATACAGATATGTTATGCAAAGAATACTAGTCACAGACTAGGGGTTTCAGGAAAGTATTTTCCCTGGATGAAGCTACAGAGAGTGAACGATGGAGAGAGGAAGATCAGAAGTCTACACTCCAATGAACACAGATGAAGGTCTATGGGATGAAGTACACACAATCAGCTGAAAAGCAGAAAGCCCAACCAGAGAACAAGCTCCTTTGTGCTGGGAGAATACTGACATAATTAGGCTTGGCTTTTGAATTACTATAGAAGGTTTACATCTGCAAAAAGAGACACATACATACTCCCATGACTAAAGAGTTCGGGAGTACTATATTCTTAACACTTAAATATGGCCATATTGTATTACCAATGACCATTAAAATATGTTTGTTAATAACCCAGATAAATGGTAAACACAATACGTAAAATATAGGAATGTTGAAATGGTTTATCCACATGCCAGCACAAGATATATATTTTCTTTAATATATGGTTGAAAATATTTCTGTTGGGGTTACAATATGTATAGTCCAAGGGGTGTCTAGTCCATCTTGAGCATTTTGTGTTAATGTGTTTCCTGCAAGGCATAGTCTTTGTTGATCTGTGACATTCCCCAAGAGTGTAGACCCATTATTACAACTTGCTCACAGAAGTTGACACGGGCATGACAGCCCACAATCACTCAGCATTCTGTTTTTAAGACAGGCATAGACTTTTGTGGACATCAGAGTAAATAGAGGTTGCTGTAGCAATCAGCACAGGCTGACAGGCAGAAATGCATCTTTAAGTTCATGTCCTTTCTGGATGCTTCCCATACATCTTTACTGTCAAGTAAATAGGACAGAATAATGAAAGGTGAACACTTCAGTAAATGGCTATTTTTGCTAGCCTACCATGCAATGCCAAATAATGTAATGTAGACTATACTTCACAGCTGGGGTAGATTGTACAGTGGATGTGGAAGGAAGTTAATCTACCTTGTTAAAATATTTGCAATACATATATGGCCATTGCATTGACCTAAAACAATATTCTCCTTCCAAAATCAATAAACCATGTGCCCTATATTTTGAGAAAGCTTTATTGCATAAACTTTGCACACATATATGCCATAACATTTTGTTTAGGTATGTGTCTGAGATAATTTGTCATCAGAACTCAGGCTACAAATCCTGTTTGACTGACATGCCTGTCAATAACTGCACACCTGCGGAGTACATAATTTCACTATACTGTGAGAACACATGGCATATGTCCCCAGCCTGAGACGTGGTTTAACTATGTACTGTCGTGCCAGGGCTTCCCACAGCTTCAAAACGTACATTTACTACCCTCTGCTGGAGGATGGTGTAAAAGCATGAGCTAACAGGTGCACAACACTGGTATGTTATTGCCATTCTTTCCTGAAATAAAAAATTATGTATGGCTAAGCAGGTTAAGTTAATTTTCACATGCCCAAGTCCATTAGGGAAGGTAATTGTTAAAGATCCAGCCAATTTCACCACTCACAAGCCTCGCAACATTTTACTTCCAGCATTTTTCATGCAGTCATTAAACCACACCGAAGTTTGCCTGAATTGCATATTTAAATGTTTTACAGAAAGGCATAAATATCCCAGAGACAGTCATGTTTTTGGCCCTTAACATAACTGATGTTACATTTATAGAGCTGTTAAACAGCCTAATCCAACTAGTAGTTGGCACCTCAGCCAGAACAAATTAGAAGCTTTACACTAGTTTTAATATTGTAGACCAGGTTTGTCTGTTATAAATGCCTACAGGGTTGCCAGTACATTTTAAGTAGCATGTTTCATATGCAGGCATTGCATTTGCATGTGAGAAAGTAATGTAAAAAAAAAATAAAAAAAATAATGGCAATGTGGTTTTTATTAATTCTATCAAGAACACACATTCAAAATGTGATACAAAAACAAGGAACTTAATTATCTAGACCACTGATAAAAGAAAGTGATATAAACAACCAATTTCTTCATTTTAAAAGTAGAATCCATTTTAAAGAATAACAGCAGGTCAGTTCCCCAAATCCTTAACAGGCCGGGACAAGTGCAATACCATTTTAAAGTATATAGCATTGCTACCTCTCCCAACCTGTACAGAAAGGGATTGCTTTGATGAGATTCTAATCAGTTCCATGATCAGTTTTGCATGGATTTGCACAGCAATACAGTAAAAAGCTGAAAGCAAACCAGCAAAACTAATCAGAGACCCATGTACACAGATCACCTCAGCTGCGTTTCATGCCGGTATATGCATCTAGAAGTACTTTAAGTGCTCACACTGCAGTAGAAATTAATACAACTACCTGCACTATAAGCACTTTAATACTACTGAAATGTGTCTACATGTTATTCTGAAAGGGGACTGGCTATTGAGGAGCCTAAATTAGCTTCATACAAATACTCCAAAAGACAGTATGATGGAGACACAGGCCACCGTCAGTTTTGCATAGATTTGCACAACTCATTTTTTCTTGCAGTGCAACAATGCAAAACTAATAGAGAACTGCAAAACAATATTGCTAGAAAGATGATGACAGTTCCAGACCCTTATGCCAGAAGGAGCACTTAGGGCAGTAGATGCTAGTCTACTTCACTATCTGCACTAGATGCACCTTAGCATAAGCACTAGTGTTAAGCACCTGAAGCAGTTAATCCAAGCCCAATAGTGTAATTACACATGAGGGAAGATACATTTGTCCAAATAGTGGTTAAAGTGCCTTCACTGCAGTAGATATTACAGACTACCTGCACTGTAAGCACTTTGACACTACAGTGACTTAATACTTCAGAGAGAGATACATTTGTATCCACATCTTTGCATCCACAAGAAGGCATCCAGAGTATGTCAAGCACAGTATCTGCAAGTAGAGAGGTAATATGGTTAATACTTTGATAGTAACTTTATGGGACTAGTAATGTGATCATTTTCAGCACTAACAGGGGGATATTATTATATTAATAAACTAACTTCTACAGCATGGATGAAGAGCAACAACATGTACATGTAGCACTTCATCTCGGAGCTAACAATTTTAGACTTATATTTTCCTAAAAGTAGTTTGGAATGGGGGCAACACTAGCGTTGAGTCACCTCGCTATACCGGTACCCCTCCCCCACGCAGTAACATGGCGCCTAGGAGTCCGCATTTTCGGCATTAAAAAAATTATTTAAAAAAATCCCATAGCACTACCAATGCCCCAGGTGGGGGGAAAGCATTGCACCTTACATCAAATCACGTGTACAGATATTATGCATTGCATCTTTCTAGGCGCACCAAGCGCATGATATGAGAACTGCAAAGTTACAAACTAATCTGCTCAAGCGCAGATATGCTACATGCAAACACTCCTTAATGCATGTGCTATCGCAATGTCGCCCGTACAATCAGGTAGCAACCGTGTAATTGTAAAGGCGTTGCTAATAACCCAATTTAACGCTGCATTATTAACGTAGTTTATGCTAGACGACACCGATACATTCCCCATGTAATGCCGCTTTCAGTTGTCGCCACAACAGCCATGTCTACTCCAAGCTAACTTACTAAGCCAATATTTGAGAAGCTAGCCAAGCTGAAGATGCGTTTTCTCTTAAGTGATTATCAACAGCAAACGATGTGTAGAGCACCTACAATGTGTGTGTGTGTTGTGGGGTCTGTAATGTCAAATTAGCAGTAATGAGATTCAATACAACATTTTACAGGTTATTAGTTGTAGGGTAGTTAGCTAACGATAGCTAGTAGCTTCCACGGTAGCAAAGGCGTGAGGCCTACTACAATCCCATGTGCTGCTGCTTTGTTCTAGACACTTTTAAGCACTGGCGGTATTGCGCCCAAAACGAGTAATAGAACTTTACGGTGTTTACATGTTTTAGATTTTATGTGGGCGTGTGTATGTGACTAGCAACCAATACTAGAGTGCAAAACGCGTATTTTAGAGTAATGCCCACTTCCCCAAGCTACCGACTTGAGGTACAGCAGCAACATGCTTTTCAAATCTCCCTCATTCTCCAACTATGGAGAAGAGGGTGCCATGCGCCTCTTACAACATTGTTTTCAAATACAAACATGTCAAATTACACCGATTTATCCGTGGGCATAGCGTGTCCTATGGATTAATTCGATGTCGCTATACACCGCATTTACTTTTTTTGCCGTGTACTGCATCCCCCAAAAGCGCCAACAGGTTTCTTGTCAATAACATGCGGGTAGTAAGGTTCTAAAATCCACCATCTTCACTCACTTGTGCAGACTTACCGTTCACTCTGTTTCAGCAACCTCAGCAAAACCTAAGGAGGAGGAAAAACACGTAAGACATAGTAGCAAACAAAGGACACAATCCATAACCATGTGCTACTATTTTGATTTGCCACGACTTTATGAATCGTGGTGAGGTCGCGAAAGTGGCGCGATCGTACCGTGAAATGCACCATGTGGTGAATGAAGGGCGGCTCCCGGCCCTGGCTCAGACCAACTCCTTCATTAGCATATATAAACTACTTCCGACGGTGCCAAGTGCGCTTCGAAGTTTACACACTTTATTAGCCTAAAATACACACGTGACGGAGATATAGGCTACATATAATGAATCACGTTTTTAAAGGAAATAAAAATAGTACTACTACTAATAAAAAAAATAAAAATACAACTAGAACTACTGAAATGCAGACAGCACGTTTTGCTATTTACAATGTTTAACATGGTGGTAGACTGTCACTTATACTTTATTATATATATATATATATATATAAGTTTTTTTTCTTCTGTTTTTTTACTTTAGGTAGTTTGCACATGTATAGCATATATACAGTGGTGTGTGAAAAATGTTTCATTACACTAAATATAATATATAAAATGAATAAATAAATAATTACATGTAATATATTATATTATATTATTTGCTTTTTTGGGGTTTGAAAAATAGTGACATCATGTATAATGAATGAGTAGTTGTTGAAGCACACAAAAAAGTGTTTTGTGAAATTGTGATTTTTCTCACTAAATACTTGAAAATTTACTTAAAAAATAATACTTAATTATATGAGCATTATATTAAAAAAGTATCAACTCCCTGTGTAAACCTTTTTAATGTAATTGTTATTTATAGATGTACTGGAAAGTTTGAAGAATGAAAGGGACACATTTTTTATAATGTGTTCTGTAAAAACAGTACATTTAAAGTTTTACTGTATAAAAAATGTTTGTATGGGGAGACTGTCTGCATGTAGGCAGTTCTTTTATAGACATTATTTAATAGCAATGGCAACTTTCCTTTTAACTTTCCTTTCTCTGAACAGCTAATACTGTAGGACAGTCTTTCACACTGACCTTGGTAAATAGCTTTTTTCACAGATGTAATTTATATCCCTACTCAGCCATGTATGACTATACCACATCTTTGCTCTAGTGGCCATCTGCCCTCCTGGCATGGCAGAGGTCAACAATTATTTTGGACTTCCTGAGGAGAAATGTGTCTAAGATATTAAATTAATTTGTCTGAATAATCAACCATTATGCACTATATCAACCCATTTTTTATGCAAATTAAAAGTGATTAAACACAAGTAATTGAATGAGACAAAGAGTATAAACAAATAAAAAACAAGGTCAAACTAAGTTCAATAAATTATGCTATTGCTGATAGGCCGAAGTGTCATAAAGCATGAACCTTCTGCTATACTTACTGTTTACCAGCAGAGGTAGCTCTCAACATTTCATCAATAGGTTCTTACACATACAGTAACCCAGATAAAATATACAGTTTAATGCGTTAATACAGTAATACCATTATTTATAATGTCATATCAGTAGTCAGTTGAGTATTGCCATTTCAGAACTAATTATGATATACTGGTTAAGTAGATTAAAAGCTAAAATGTCAAATTGTCTAGGTTAAATTGGCAGTATTAATTTTGATGCCCATGCATATATAGCACTTTTTTAAATGATCTGCAAAAAAAGAAATACATTCAAGGGCCATAGGACTAAGAAAACATAACATTTAACCTTTATTTTTTCGCACAAATCAGAAAAACCATCAAAGTACTTTCAAATGTGGACACTTTCAAGTCTGTCACCCCTGCAGCAAAGATTTCATAGTGTTGGGGTGTGCAGGAAACATGCTTTTGAAGTTGAGATGACTCAGTTTCTCATTAAATGCCATTTTCTTTGGGTTCAAATGTGGCTCATAGCCAAACAAATCCCTTAAACCATGGGCAGAGAAAGCGCTCCCTCCATCATGTTGTGTCAACTCTGTTAGCTTTTTGAGGTTGTGGCTAATAAGGGCAGACATGATTGGGGAATAGGGACTGCTTGCCAAAGTGCATCTTGTTGATCAAAGTGTGTGCAGTAATGGGAATGATTTGATTGGCCAAGATGTGATTGTTATTCTCTAATATTATAAGACAAAAACCCTCTACATGACAAGGTGCTAAAGAATGTCACATGTGTTTACCCACTGGTGACTAGAGATGTATTGAGTTAGTCAACACTATAAGTGAGTAATGTATGAGTTATCAAGAGCATCGAGAGTAACCTGTGAATATAGGCAGTTAGAGTGTTTAATTATAGTTATTATTATGTTGTCCAGTGTGCCACAAGTTAATGGAGGAAGCTCTGCTAGAGTGAATGCTCCCTCAGTAATCCTCTTCTTCTTTGCATTTCAATTATTTTGTTTTTCTCAGCCTGGAAGCTAATCCAGTGTCAGCCTGAATGCGGTCTAAGCTTGCATAAACATTTCTTAAGGTATCTTAACATAGCAATATTACATACCGTCTGGTATAATTCCTTCATTTAGCTCATTGTATGAAACACAGGAAAATATTAATCTCAAAAATTATTTATACATTTCTACATCACCCTTTTGTTAATTGTCAGAGAAAGAAATGGCAGTATGCCTGGGGGACACATGGGAGAAATGGCAGGAGAGATTCAAATGACTTTCCCTGGGGCGAGATGTGGCAAAGCTATGACAATAATGTCATTAGCTAACACTGAGAGTGTCCTGCCTGCTGCTACAGCCCCCCTTCCAGCCACTTCCTTCCTTTCCCCTAGGTGGCTTTCAGGATTGTGAGTGTCTCCTTGAGATTAACATTCCAGCCACACGCGCCACACTAAACCAAATGCTGTGGCAACACTATACAACCCCAGTCTTCTTCATTCTGCACCCGTTCTTGCTGCCGTTCGTGGTCTTGTGTTAACATAGCCAACATATTAATACGCAACACATACTGTAAGAGTTATTGCATCGTGAGAGGTGAACTAACTGATGATTAAAAAACTCCTGCGCTGAGGAGTTGCTGGCAGGAGTTGCTGGCAGGAGTTATATTTTCGTGGTCTTGCTTAGTTTTTTTTGCATTAAGAAAACAGTTGTTCTTGGGATATAGCACATGGACAAAGACTAGCTAATTTAACCAAGAGCAGTTGTATTCCATTCAATAACTTATAACATTACTGTACAATGTAACATAAGCTAATATTAATTTACCTGGAAACCATGTAAGTTCAATATACAGCACACTGAATGCCTTAATAAGTGAAAAATAATTATAATTATAAGAGGATTTACTATAGGCCTAATGCAATCGATGGATCATTAGTGTAATTCACTTTACTCAACAACAAAAAAAAAACACACCAACATGTAAATAATATTACACATTCAAAAGCACTATATTTACAAAACAAATATTGTAACTTGATGGACAGGTCATGTTTGTATGTACTGTGAAAGGTACAGTATGCTGTTGCTAATCCATTATAGTATTAGTTCCATGGATTTCCTGTGTGAGTATAGATCAAGATGACATGTTGTGCAAGCCACACTGTTGCATAACACCACACTTCTGCCCTTTTACACTAACTAAAGTCACACCTATCACTGCTACTGTAGCTGAAAACACATGGGCTCACAAGGCAAACAGCAGTTTTATTGATTCATTTAGGAAGAATAACATTCATTAAAAAAATAATAGACAAGACAGACAGAATAGAATAATATTTACAGTATATATACAGTATGGTGTTGTATTTTGTACATGCCATAGTATGTTAGTACATACTGTATATGTAATCCTTCTAATACAGGAATAAATGTACAGTATAATATAATAATCAAATATAATATTATTGTATTTTTAAATGACCCTGAAGTAAGTTGGCAGTGCTATACTGAAACATGTAATACAAGCACAGTACTTTCTGGCTTATTTATAACCACTGGAAAACATCAGAACAAACAAGGGAACAGTGTACCCTGTGATGTTGGGAAATGTGTTCTGTCATCTCTGTTGTATTCCAAGAGGCAGTAACACAAGAGGATGACAGAGCAAGGGAAGCTTAAAATCTTCTCAGTGTTCCAACACCCTTTCATAAATAATGCATTCTCTTTAGAGCACATTCACATTGCCTTGACATTGCAAAACATCATGCTTGGCTCTGCTGCACATTATTGTAGAAAACAATGTCATGTCAGAGCTTGCTAAAAAAGGGACGTTTGGGGTCCCTTGCTGGAGCTGCTGCCCCCGCGACCCGACTCCGGATAAGCGGGAGAAGATGGATGTCATGTGGTGTTGAAAAAAGAAAACTCCAAAAGAAAACAATAGATTTATTAATGTTCTGGAGGTAATGTCGCATTGATTTGATATGTTGACATTTTGTGTTCTATGCAAGCAATATACAGCAGATATGACCGGTAATGTCTACTGATGAACTGAGTCACCATTACAAAACATAGTCTTAGTTAAAGCGGTTTAATCTCTTGCGTCAACACCCTGTTATGCGTCTTCGCTGCTTGTTAGTATATGCACTAGAAGCATGCTCCCTGTCAGCAAGCCCAGTAGTGAAATTCCTCTACATGCCTGTATCTCACACGATCATGAATCCAGATCTATTAAAATAAAATATGCATTTAATGTAGAACAGTTTACAGATACTGTATAATGTCCGTTTTGAAAAGGACATGTTGGGATTGACATTTAGTGCTTGTAATAGCCCAAAATTGTTAAAAATCTCAGATAATGTATAATTGATAACAGTTTATACAGAGACACAGCATTTGAAAAACTAGCGATATGAATTGCTGAAATCCATTTACTTAAAAAAATATTTAAAAAAAAGAGGGAATAAAATGGTCACTTATGAAAAGGTCAGGAGAAGGCATTGTAACAAGCATAATAAAAACATTTTTACATATTCTGACCTTTTGTGAGTGGGTCTATAAACACATTCTTGCATAAAAACAAATATCTAAGTGGGAGGTACAAAACATATGTTAGATAGCACTGTATATACTGTATGCGATGAACAAAATATTAATTCCTCTGACAAAATGCACGCTAACTAGCTTTACACGTCTCTTGATTTGCATTAAACAGAAAAGTATGTCTTGTAAAAAATCAATAAAAAGGAAAAGAAAAGACAATAATATTCATTATATGACCATATAAATGAGTCTACATTCCAGACAAGCAATTGTCATAATTACATTTTTAATAGATAAGAAAATACATTAAAAGTGATTAACCTCACCCTTGAGGAGTACTGCATTGCAGGACACCAGCAGGAGATCATAATTCTTGTCTTTGTGGCTTATACCTCAATAAACTTATTCTGCTGTTGTCCGTGCACAATTCCTGCTTCTATCTAGAGTACTTAATTATACAAGAAATCTAATAATTTAATGGAAACTCATATGGCAATATGCTGGTGATGTTTTCATTATCCAATGTGACATTTAAATATACAGGTCTTTCAGATTTGCCACAAATACTTGATCCTCCCCTCAGTTGCTGACACACTGTATGGCAGACCTCAGTGCAACTGTATGGGGCTGAAACTTAAAAAACAGCAATTGCAGGACTTTGGCAGCCTTGTTCTGTGGTATGGACAAGTCCTATAAGGTTTTATATTTAACAACCCCACAAGTGACAGCAGTGGTGGCTGGATAACTCCCGCCGCCATGCCCCATGGGCCCCGCCCTGCATAGCAAAAAACACACTAGGCTTTTAAAATATATATATTAAAATAAAAATCTTTGAGGGCGCTCATTGACCCTCATTTATCAATCTAATGCTGAAACCAGTGCAGATCCGAGCGCAGAATTCATCTTACCATAGCACTCGTATCTCGCCAAACAAGCGTATACAATGATCGCACGTTGATAAATGTGGGAGCTACGCACCACCTTTGTCCTGGCCGGTTGGTACTAGGCCTGTATAGCCAATTTATCATAGCCTATTTAAATAGCCTAGAAGGTTGGAGAGATGAATGAATGACTGTAGTGAGCCACTACAGTCATTCATTCATCTTGATTTAAAAAAAAAAGGTTTACACCATAACATCTGTGATTTTATCTGAAGCGTCATTAAAAAGGACAAATAAATAAACTCTCCAACCTTCTAGGCTATTTAAATAAGCTATGATAAATTGGCTATACAGGCCTAGTACCAATCGGCCAGGACAAAGGTTGTGCGTAGCTCCCACATACAGAGGGCTCTTAGGGAAAATAGGCTATATTCTGTCACCATCTGTTGATCAAATAACACCCTGTTAATCTGCGCCGCTATAGACCTACATGCAGAACCCCTCAGTCCAAAGCACCTTTCTCTGTCATCAATGTCATGCTCTATGCTACAGTTCCCTCTGCTTATATAGACTGGCTTTACAAAATTATATTTTGCCATAATCTAGCGCAGGGGTCATTCTCCGCCACCTCCACTATGCTGCACTGCAAGTAGCCACCGCTCACATCCAGATTGATAAATGCCGACCGTTGTGTGAAAATGATCGTACGCACAGATATCTGCCGTATGCATGTTTCATAAATGAGGGCCATTGAGAGCCCCAAGTTTCAACTGCCAGGTAAAGTAATCCCGTAATGTAGGCAACAGTGGTCTTGGTGCTGGACTCAGAAGGCTATAGCGCTGCCTTTGGGTTTGAACAATGACAAATAGGCTGCTGTTGTGCGTATGTCACTTTTAAACTTTTTTATTTCTCTCTCACATTGCTGAATATACTGTAGGCTATAGAGGTAGACAGCAATCAGTCTATTGGCAGTGGTATAAGATAATAGATGGAGATACATTTTGAGTGGATTTAGGGGAGGGGCCTCGAGCTCCAACTTTGTGGGGAGGCCTCTGCAAAGTCCCTGCCGCTACTGAGTGACAGACATATCATGTATTAGTATATTCAGCATATACAGCCTAACAGCAGAAACAAAAGAAAGTCATTATTTTATCTTGTAAGATGTAAGGAGCACTTTATCTGTGTATTCAATACACAAAGAACCTCTTTGATTTGAGGCATTCGCCACAAGCGATACACAGCCTTCAGCATTTAATGCTACACAGCATGCTTAATGAGACAATCTATGACTGGTCAAGTGTACTCAAGGCATCGAGTTCCCACTCTTTGAAGTGTCGCATATTGAATATGAATGGAATCCATGACCTATTTGCTACTCCACTTCATGTAAATTCTTGATGGCCGTGTTGCCCTGTAGTCACCAATGATATAAACGTGTTGTTGGAAAAACACCATGTGAGTGGTTTGCATGCAGCTAGCAAGAAACATGGGTTCAGTTTATTAGAAAATGCCAGATTCTCTTGCATATCTTCTAGCAGTCCTAGAGGATCTTGCAACCATACAGTAGAAATACAGGGACTAAAGATTAGGCTTGTGAATATCACTGTTCCCTCGTGGTTCAGGATATGTTTATACTCAACACACCCACCCAGCCCCTACCTGGCTCATATAGTTCAAACCTAAGAGGATAAACTTGCTGAAGAGAGGTTCAAATCACTAAAAATGAGCTTTTAGGAACCTGAGCTTACAGTACCATGACAATTGAGTCTGACTTGATGGGATGGTTATGTCTTGAATGGTATAGAACGTTCAAACATATGCCATCAAATGTAAAGTAGGTTGAAATATCTAGCAAGCAAGCCAAGTGTAGACCTGCACACCGACCTGAGTATTTTTGCAGGCAACATTGGTACACTGAGACATGCGAGCTGCATTTAAATTGGCAAACAGTGGCGAACGTTTGTGAACATATTAAAAAATTGTTTGCTTTGAGTTGAACTAAGCTACAGCTACGCTAATACATGTTAGTTTTAAAACATATAACATGTTAGCTTTTTTGCATCAATACTAACTCTGGAGTTGTCAAGCTTCAAAATGGAAATTGTCCTTTTTTAGTTTTTAAACTCTGGGGCTGCATTGTAGTCTGTACAGGCAGAAATTGACATATTTGAAAACGATGAGACAAACATCTGCTTCTTTATTCCCTGATTTGTCATGCACGCAATACTTCAAGTGAGACTTTTCTCCCAGCATATTTCTTATCTGATACCAGTGTTTTAATAACATGTAGGCTATAGGCCTATTCCTGAGAGGAAGACTGGCAATGATTTGTAAAGAAACATTGCTTGACTTAAACATTGCTTACCAAAATTGCTTACTAAACATTTAACATAGGCTACATGGGCATAGGCAGGGTATATGATGGTGCATATAAACCGGTCAATTTATAACCCAGTTATTGAAAATAGCTTGGGTAGATTTGATCATTTGATTATGTGATAAAAAGAAAGTTAGTTTTAATGAATACAAAAGGAGTTCTTAGTGTAAACGTGGCCATCTGGCAGCGCTGTGTAATTTACGAAAACCTCACTTTCCTACAAAAACGCTGTAGTGAAAGATGCGAGAGCCCTTGGGAATCCATAGGAGCAGGAGTTGTGGAAGTCTGAATGTGGAGTTGTGGAACATAATCCATTTGACAATATTGAAAAGAATATTTTGTGCAAGTCGAAATTTGATCACAATTTCGATTTCGCTCCTATCCACCACAATAATAATGTAACCAAGAAAACATTTATTTTGACCGATAACTACAGTAGGCAAGTACATGGTTAGTTGACTGCTGCCTTTGCTAGTCGGCACCAGAAATCTTGGTCAGTTAAAATGATTTAAATATATATTTATATATATATATATCTTTTAGGTCATTTTCTTATCGTTCTCTCAGCCTGGTGTAACTATAACTAACATTTACTTCCTGAATATGGTCTGGCAACACTACATTGGGAAGTGTTCACAGTCGTTTCCTACTGGGCATAGACCTTTGGTCTACTATATAGTCACATGTAGCCTACATGCAAACAAAGGACAACAATAAAACAATATTTATATGATGTATGTAATAAGATAGTAGTATGATTGGATTCAATATAAGGCACAGTAGGTGTTCAAGATAATGCCATTAAATGCACTTTTGGTGTTTCTATATACTGTGTAACCTCATACTTTAACCTTGTGGCAGTGTTCAAACCATATCAGAATGCTTTTACAATACTATAGTCAAATATCTGTTTCAAAATAATGTAGTAGCAAAGTCCCCAGTTTGAGCTGCTCTGAGTGTGCCAAAGCAATTGTGTTGCGCTACAGCAGTTGGTTTAGCAGTGTGTGGTGACCTCAATGAAACACAAACATTGACGGAAGAGATGTTCTGGTACACAGTGTGAAATCACAGACCTTAGAAATTACAAAATTAAAATGTGCGTAGATTCATGAATGAAATATGTTTTTAGGAAAAAAGGAGAATTCCATTAATAAGCATTCATAAAAATTAATAGCCCATATGCTAGTTATCCTTGATGGGTGTATGTCACATAACATAATATATATACAGTATATAGCTCATTTCTGGTTGTTGTTGTTATATGAGAGCAGCCCATTGTAAACATTATAAGACCTACAGGGCAATACATAATTTGTTAAAGGACAGGGCTTGATGTGCTAAATAGCTGTAAGAGTGATAAAGGATATAGAGGCAATGGATGGAGGGCATGGCCAGAGAGCCAAACAAGTTGAGAAATGCAGTATGCTAACCTCTGGAAGAGGTTAAAACCTTAAATGCTGTGTATAGCCTTGGAAAAGTTGCAGATTGTCTCAACAAAAGTGAAAATTACAGGTATTATGGTCAGAACAGGAAACAGGAACAGGGAACCAGCCAACAGTGAACCCTCAGGAGATACAAATGCCTCTTACAAACACAAATGCACACCATATTATTCTAGCTTTTGACCAACCTTTTATTTATTCCTGACTAGAAAACATTAGGTTTGAGTACTATGGTGAAAGAGGATAACACTATAGATTTGGTTTCTTCCCTCCTGTTGTCAGTCATAAGCAAATAAGCCCTAATAAACAGTAGGTCTACCATAATTTACACCCGCTGTTTACAGCTGCGTAATCTTTCCTGAAACGGTGCTCATTGACATCTACCTTGCTGAGTGGGTAATTACCCCTGTTCCCTTGAAAGCAATAGTAATGATGCTGTATGCTCCTAGCAAAAGTAGCCATATTCTGTATATATATAATGCACTCCAGGTAAAGGTAAATGCAGTGCTGCATGCTTAATAATGTATCCCTAAGTGTTTGGCAAAGAGCTGTGGTTTGTAAGGCTTTCAAAGCCAAAATATGATGTTAAGAGATGACAGGGCTATTGTCACATCGCCTGCATGTCTGAACAGGGAGGCATGCATGAAAACCCTCCAGTGATTTATGCGTAAACACACACACAATATATGCATGTGTGCACATGTACAGAACAAAAAAATGAATACACTGACATATACAACAGTGACAATACTCACAAACACAGCAGAGAAAGAGAGTGAGAGAGTGAGAGAGAGAGAGAGAGAGAGAGAGAGAGAGAGAGAGAGAGAGATACAGAGAGGGGTGGAGGGTGGGCGGGGGGACTCAACATAAAAAACGATAAACACAGAAAGAGCTTTAGGGACAGGGACATATTCTCACATATTCTGAGACTCAAACCTGGAAGCCCTGGAAGACCTGGAAGCAAGCAATGCATTTGCTACCAGATGTGAGATTCTACTGAATTATATTCTAGCTAATGTGGATTTAATAGAGATGGTATATCACAAATATATTTGACTTGGCAGTTGATATCTGCTCTGTTTGTGTGATTCAAATGAGACCACAGAGTTTCTTATTCAGCAAACACTTGCAGTCATATGCTATCATTGTCTGACAGAGCTCATCAAGCTTACATAATGGAGAGCTGCCCTAATTTCTCATTCCCAGGCAAAACTGGGATATTCAGGCAACAACACCGCAGAGAACTGACAAACAGATGAGTCACGGGTATTTCATAGTAGCTAATGATGTAGTTTCACCTTGGGTTTTATCTTAATTTATGCAGGCATTATCATTCAAGCATTAGTCCTTACAGGGAAGACAAGACATAATTTGAACCAAAATGTACAGTATGTGTTGTTGCCATATAATAAATACATAATTTAAACTATTTGTCAAATTACAAATTAGCCTTTATAGTGCCCCATTGCAATTCCTCTTGTTCTGTGACATGATATGTTTTTTTTTTTTTCTATTTCAGGTAAATGGAGGTTTCCATGGATACGAAGCCCCAGGAAATGTCTGCTAAGAATAGAGTTTATTTGCAAGTGTCTGTTGGCATCCCCGCATGCAAATGTGGTTGTTGTTCATACTGTACAGTTACAGTCAGATGAGAGGCCATTACTGGAGCCGTAAGAACAGCAAGATATATTTTGCTCCTTGCTCCTTGCGAAACATTTATATTAAAAGACTTAGATTGTTAAGTTTTTGTAGGAATCCATTCTGCAATGACCCCAAATACTATTTTACAAATGTCATTTAACTCATTCCTAGTCAGAATATATCAAGATGGTTTTAAAAAATATATAAAAGCCAAACAAGGTCATCTATATATGAGATTATATTTTAGATTGTGCACTAAATCCTTGACTTTTTGAATCTTGGTAATACAGCGAAAGATGCCATCGTGCTGTGTGTCGCTTCTCATTTTCCATTCTCCCTCTCTGCAATGACATGTACTTTGTCCAACATATTTTTTGGGATAAAGGCAAAACGTCAAGGCTATACAAAATGAAAGCAAATATTTTATTCATTTGCTAAATACTGGAGACATTAGTAGTCACATTTACCTCACATCTTTAAAATGGCATTGTGTTTATGCAATGAAAGACCGGGTGTGATTGGTTAATAGCTGCAATTGCATTTAAAAATGCCAAAACAAGCTTAATTTAACAAAATGCCCCACAAAATGTAATGATTAACACCAACAATGTAGAATACTGAATTGAGAACATTCATATTCATGTATACAAGATAACCAGACTGCAATTAAACTATTTGAGATTATCAGAAGGTATTATCTTGAAAATAGAGAACAACATTAAAGTTTTACTCTACTCTGCTATACTACATACAGTATGTCTGCTTTTTGTGATATATACAGTCGATTTTTATGTCCATTAAGGCTGTGTATTGTACGGGCAATAATCTGGCGATACGAAACAGAAACGATATGGGGCCACGATTCGATATAATGCAATATATTGCAATCTCTAATTTCTAAAAAACGTTAATAGAAATGTTAATGTGTGTCGCCTCTGCAAACAATTACACAAACACTCATGTAGACTTGCTGAGGGACTGCCGATGGAAATTATCTTTAAGCTCGCTGGTAACAAGCATCTTTATCCTCTTTTGCAGGGATGGGGATTTTTCTTTTTTTATTGATACCATTTGAGACAGCG
The DNA here is from genome assembly GCA_027564835.1 of Typhlichthys subterraneus. Lineage (NCBI taxonomy): Eukaryota > Metazoa > Chordata > Actinopteri > Percopsiformes > Amblyopsidae > Typhlichthys > Typhlichthys subterraneus. Next base: position 9,542 of record JAODUH010003087.1, on the reverse strand, counting down.
TAATGATCATAGTATTTATCGATACTTTACTATTTTAATTAATTTTCCAAGTTTGTGAAACTTCCTCCTATAAAACAGCTGCGGAAAGACTTAAGAGTCCACTGCAGCAGTTTCTCACATTTTTACTATTTATACATATTTATTTTTTACTTGTAATATGTGTATTTATAGTATGTATAAATTAATGAATGTATTAATTTGTATTTTGCCTTCATATTTAACAAGAAATGTCAAATCACCATAAAATATAAACAATAAAGCTCAACTTTGTCATTTATTTTTTGGTTACTTATGAAGGCTATATTTATGTCTGTGCATATATATATATATATAAAAGGTTCTCGATCCCCATCCCTACTCTTTTGAGGTTGATGTATTTGTACATGGTCCCTTTTACAAATAAATAAAGTGAGTAATAAATAAAAACAAAAACAAATAATACACATTTTCTCTTTTAAATCAATAGTGGTTTATAGAATCGATCCAGTATCATGCAATGTAATATCCCGATACTCAGATGTTTCTATATTTCCTTACACCCCTAGTGTCCATACCAGAAAGGCTGCTTAGCAGGTAAGATGCCTAGTGGAGTGGAAAATATGTATTATTTTATTAAAAAAAATTAAGAATCAATTTCAGCAGTTTATAGGTGTGTAATCAAAAAATTGATTATTTAATTAAATAAATTCTAATATTTTGATTTCCATAGATATGATTCTTTGCAAGTATCTTTGCACTAGCTATTTCTAGTCTGCTTGTACTATAAAATGCACAATTCAGCTATACCTTTTTTATGTAACTCGCTTGCATCATTCAAGCATTTAATGCCAGCATATATATGAATTCACAGAAGAAAAAACAAAAACCACACAGCACATTTAACAGACTAGTACCATTTTAAACACCATCCTATAGCTTTGCCTGTACTGTAGATTTCAAATTGTTTATAATGCATTACTAAATATAACCAGAATGCAGGTCAAGAGTAGAATACTTATTTATAAAAAACAAAAAGAAGGTCAAATAGAAGTTTAGATGACATGTTTCAGTGCATGAAAATACATACACATGGTTTCATTGAATTATTGAAATGATGCTATTGACCCAGATAATGGTTATGCTGCATTTTCTTTGGTTGACGTGTTCAGTCTGCTTTAGAACACAAACCAACCTTTGCTAATGACAACTCTTCTCAATAGTATGCATGCAGATGTGCAGCAAATGAATACAAACATTGTAAAATACTTGGATAAATCTAGTTTACCATAGCGTCACCGTCATTAACAGAGGGAGTAATATACTATGTAATTATTCAAAATTATGAAACGGTAACTTTGATTATCCATTTTATCTTATTATTATAAAGCAATTTTTAAATATTATATTTATAGGAATATAGAGGTGGGGCTGGTAGGTTAGGAATTCAGTTGTGGGCCATTATGTGCAGATTGTCTCAACCATATACAGTATCTCGCTATATCTATACATAGTACATCTTTAAGAACTTTATCATATTTTTAGATTATACTTTAGGTTCTATGGCTATATGCATGTTAACATACTGTGCATATTAGATAGTGACATTATACTGTAGGTTCTACCTGTAATAGTATAGTAGTAATACAATTACTGTAGTAGTAATTATATTATTGTTCTATCTACAGTATATGCTTTTTGTAGAAGAATATGCAATCATTTAAAATATAAATGATGTGCAGAGGCCAACAGAGCTGCAATTGATCTATTATGCCCCCCCCCCCCCACCCAAAGAAAAAAAAGAATGAAAACACACGCAGACAAGCCCACATTACAGATTTGGGCAACACGCGTACATAATCTGCCATTTTGTTAGTTAGCGATAGGGAAGCTCATAGGAAACGCCACTGGATTTCAGACATTCAGGTTATCTTGTTCCATTTAGCAAATATTGACCACTCTCCTACAAACAAGAGAGTTATGTTTTGTATCATAAACATCTAATAACATTACAGCAGGTATTTATTGTTTGGATAAAAATATATCCATGTATTATCATGCTATAAATCGCTAAAGTTATCACATAGCCTAACAAAACACTTTTAATACAAGGACCATTACCATGTTGTCTACACTAACTACATGGTCACCTTCTTCATATGCACGTATTCTGGATTCTCATTTGATCTGATTTGTTCAACTAAGAAAAGTGTACAAAGGATTACTGTAAAAATGTAACTGAGTCAATACTCAGGTTTATATTGGGAGATAAAGCACTCATTCTCACAGTCAAAATAACCATGATTCTCTGGTCTCTTGCTTTGGAAGACAGTTCATATTTACAAATTAAGACATAATTGTCAAAGGCCATTAGAACACCAGCAAGTGATATACTGTATTTTGTTGAATAGTACTCTCCATTAATATCAAACCCGTTAAACCCAAATAAGATATTATAAATACTCATTAATAATCATAAAGATGCAATTTCGGATTGATACCACAGGTGATAGTAGAAAAACGTTGATGATTTCTATTTGATCTTAATTATTTAAGTTATTTTCTGGAAAGAAAAAAGATAATTATCGACATTTGTGAAATGTGCCTTTGCATTCAACTGACCATTATAGTGTGCTGTCACTCAAAACTGGGTAAAAGTTGTACGTTTTTCCAGAACTTCAAGGTAATCTGGGTCCATATGAAGCTTGGCTTTCAACTCCCAGTATTCACTCCTGTTGGGTTCAACATAAACAGTACTTGGTGTTGCACAATATAGTATTGTCTGTTGTATTCGCTCTGGCTCCATGTATTGATGCCTCACATCACAGTCTGGGTTGTACTGAGCAGATGAATGGGCTGTATGTCTACATGACGTATTGCTATAGGGGCCATGTTTGTTTGGTTCAAAGACATCTCTGTAATAATACTTATCCTGCAATGGGCAGGAGACCTTGTGAGGCTCTGGTGTAGTAATGCTGTATTTTGAGCTCATGTCATTACTGGCAGCCTCTTCATCTGAATTAGCCTGGAATGTCCCATTCCGATCAGCTAAATCTCTGTAAGCATCCACTAATTTGCTCTCTGTCAGGGCATCCTCTGGCGTAGGCTCTGCAGGAGGAGGAATGTACTCATATACGTGTCCGGCAGAGGTTCTGACTTTTGGATTTGTTCCCTTCTTGTAGAGGCCATATTCCAGATTCATTGAGCTAATACAGGCATTGACAGAGTTGGTTTGCTCATTTTGAGCCTTCTGATGTCTCTTCTTCATTGCCACAAACAGCCCCGCGGCCACAAACACAAACGTGATGAACATCAGGAGAAGAACTAAAATCATCACAGATAACGGAATACTGCTATACTGTGTGTCAGACTCCAAGGATGTTTCTATGGTGATAGTGCTGCCAGGAAATCCTTCTTCAGATGGTGGGATTGCAGAGGCACTTGTGTGTGAAGTATTAGGGCAGACATTTGTTGTCTTAATGTATCTCATGTCCTCCCCAGCAAGCCTCTTGGGCGAGCCGCAGATGACGTTGTTTACGACCGTGCCGGAGCTGAGCTGCTCCAGCCAGGTCTTCAGATCCAAGATGAAACAGGAGCAGTCCCACGGATTTTCAAACAAGTCTACTTGCACCAGGTTTGTAAGCTGGTCTAGCACGCCGCTGACAGGCAGATATCTGAGGTGGTTATTACGAAGATTTAGTCGGGCCAGCGTCAGGCCATTAAAAATACCCTCCGGTAAATATTTTAAGAGGTTATTGTTCAGGAACAGCAGCTGAAGGTTGGGTACATTCTGAAAAGTGTTAGGAGCAATATCTTTAATGACATTGTATTCTAAATATAAAAACTGTAGGTTCTCTAGTCCATCAAATACATCGACTGTGAGGTGGTCTATTAAATTCCCATTCAGATATAGCCTTCGTAAATGTGTCAGATCTCCAAAAGCTCTGTCGTGTATATGAGCTATGCGATTGTTACCAAGGTGAAGCAAATCCAAGCCAGTTACATCAATAAAATCTGATCTACGCACCACAGGTATGTAATTTCCTGTTAGGTACATCTTTTTGGGATTGTACGGTTTAGGACTTAGGTCAGAGATGCGCTCAATCTTTCGTTCTTGGCAATTGACGTTCAAACCGAGATCTGAAATTTGAAGATTGCAAGTACAGGTAGTTGGGCAATCCAAAGGCACAGGGGATTTGGTTTGATATGAAATAATCTGACCGTAGTTTTGTGGTTTATTTGAAGGATTGTGAGAGGTGGGTCTGGACTTTAATTTGCCTGACTGACGAGGTCCTTTGGTGGGCCTAGATGAAGACCGTGCAATCCCAGATGAGGTGAAGGAGGCTGTTACTAGGGCTGGCGTGGTCCTATAGTATGCATCAGTGCTCAAATGTGGCATGGGTAGCATCTCATATTCAGCGATGGCTCTCCTAGGACATAGCTCTTGTTTGGAAACCTCATCAAGGTCTCTCCCGTGAAGTCTGAAGGGAAACTCACAGACGACGTCACCCACTAACGCTGTGTAAGAGATGCTCTCAAGCCAGGTTTTCAAAGGAATGAGCTCACACGAACAGTTCCACGGGTTTTCCTCCAACTGTAGCTCCACCACATTGCTCATGTGCTCCAACAGACCTGAATATGGAATAACTTTCAGTTGGTTCCCCCTTAAGTCCAGGTGAGTCAGTGGCACATTATTTAATAAGTTGACAGGCAGAGCAGATATTAAGTTGTCATTCAGAATCAAAACCTCCAGCTGACGAAGCCTGCTGAACGCATTTGGCTCCACATAGGTGATGTAATTATAATCAATCTGCAAATATTCCAGACTTTCAAGGCCAAAGAAAAATTCTTCCTTCAAGGCATCAATTTTGTTATTATTGAGATGCAATCGTTTTAATCCCTGAAGTCCATTAAATGCCCCTGATTCGACTTCAGATATGTCGTTGTTGCCGAGATGTAATATTGTAAGTCCTTTGTATTCAACAAAATCGTTGGCTGATAGCTTTGTTAAGAGGTTGCCTGTAAGCAGCAGATGATATGTTGCAAAGTGCACTGGGTTGATGTCAGAGAGATTCACAATACCTTTGTTTTCACAGCTTGCTGTCAATACCCCCTCTTTCTCCTCACAGGCACACAGCAGTTGACATATGTCTCCATTGTTGTCAAACATTTCACCAGCGCACATGGCTGTTGCACTTAACAAAATAAGTGAAATCCAACTATGCATTTTCTTGTATGGGATATATCACAGTGGGCTAAGGTGTCGATGTCATCTAGGAATAAAGAACAGGAATTTTAGAATAGTCTCAGGAGTCTGAACTCCTTAAACTGTACCAAAAGAAAAAAGAATCATTAGATGTTAGACTACTGGTACTACTACTATGTGCTGTTGTAGGCTACATTAGGATTGCTGTTCATGGTAGACTACTATAGTAAACATATCCTAACTGTATTATTAAATATGCACCTACTAAACAAAATAAAGGTCATATAAAAACATACATTTAAAAACAATACATTACATAAGGCCGAACCAAAAAGTGTTCAAAATAAAATCAAAATATCACAGGCTTTCAGGCTAAACACAAGTAGCCTACCGTACACATGATTAAAGCACATTACTTAAATGTAGCGCGTAATATTAGCAACCAATGATTATTTTAATACCATGCTAAGCTACTGTCCGTAGCTATGCGCGATGATGAATATGATTTTTAGGCTATCATGAAAGCATGGCTAATCATTTCTTATCAAATATTAAAACGTATACTTACTACAAATAGATCAATCCATCCGTATAAGGAAACGCATCTGCAAAATGCTTTTCTTTGCCACGCTGTTCTGAGAAGACCCTGCTATGCCTGGTAACAAAGTTGCTTATTCTGTCTCTCTCTCTCTCTCTCTCTCTCTCTCTCTCTCTCTTTCTCTCCCTCTCTCCCTCTCTCACACACACACACACGCACGCACGCACGCACACACACACACACACACGCTGCGGCCGCTGCACACGCTAATAATGGTGAATGAACACGCAGCCAAGCACGCCATAGGCTACACAAATGAATTTAATTAATGCCCAATTAATCATCATGTTAGCATATCTGGTTCAAATCTCGACTAAACGCGACTAATCTAAACGCACGTCTATTTTGTTGCCCAAAAGATATGCAGCCTATCTGTATGGCTACTTCATGGAACAAACACAATGAGTGAGTTCTTTCTTTTCACGTTATGCCTAGATAAAAACGGGCAAGTACAGTAAAAGTAAAGTTAATAGATATACAAAGTGGCTAGTATAGTATGCCTACAAATATCTTATAGGCATATGATATTCTATGGATAAATTATGGGTGCAAATTTTGGCAATTTATCATTGTCTTGATTATGTATGCAGTAGCCTATGTTACAGTATGTCAACAACTGATTAAATAAATGCATAGGCCTACTGTATGTAGCCTTACTGTAAAATCCCTATGACCCATGCGACTATAGAAGGTCATTATTCTGGTCATTTTTTTAAACATCACCTCTAATAACATGTGTTATTGGTTACACAGGTTACACTGACATTCAGCTGGTTTGACTTCTTTAGAGAGGCCTATAAAATGTAGTTGTTTGGTTTGAAGTTATTGTTTTAATCAAAATAACAAGGACAGCAAGAACCTTGTTAGAAGCTTGAATTTAGAATTTAGAATACTTCCCATACCAAACTGTATTGCAGTGAATTAGTCGGATTTGCCCTTAATAACATAACATCCCTCAAGAACTCACTTATTCCATACATTAAAGAATTGTGCTCCAAGCATTCATCTTCCACATTCAATCAATACCCACATTAACCCCCAGCATAACCAAATTACTTTAATTACTTAAATGTAAACTTAACATATACCCAATTATCTTGTGTTATCATTAAATCAACCTTTTTATTTGATGGTTGCTAGGAATTCCATGCTGTGCACCCCAAGACTGTCATGACGCGACGTGTTCAAAATTGTGTTGTCTATGTGTTCTGCTGAACCCACTGTGATTGGTTTGGCATGCCCATCAGGGACCATAGTGTAGCCTACATTATAAACACTGATGGGCCCCATCATTACAACACTATTTGTGCATACATGAACATTAATGTATGTTGTCGCAACGTGTGAACAAACCATATGTCTGGCTTACCGTTGCTGTATAGCAGCTAGCATGTTGCTAATAGCATGTTGATGTACAGCAGCTAGCATGTTAGCATGTTGCAGCTAGCATGTTGCTGTACAGCAGCTAGCACTAGCATGTTGCTGTACAGCAGCTAGCATGTTGCTGTACAGCAGCTAGCATGTTAGCATGTTGCAGCTAGCATGTTGCTGTACAGCAGCTAGCATTAGCATGTTGCTGTAAAGAAGCTAGCATGTTAGCATGTTGCTGTACAGCAGCTAGCATGCTGCTGTACAGCAGCTAGCATATCCAATATTGCTGTTTTTCTGTAAAATGTTGCAAATCAGCAACAATTTACAGAATAATGTGTGTGCGTGTGTGCGTGTGTGTGTGTGTGTGTGTGTTTGTGTGTTAACAAATATGTGTGCACACACAAACACACACACACACACACACACACACACACGCACACACACAAACACATACATTCTGTATTCTGTATTCTGGGCAAAAAAAAAAACTCTTTAATCCTTCAGATTATTTAATTCAACTGTAATATTATTCCTATACGGCGCCATCTGTTGGTGATTATTAGATATACAACTGCAGTTATCAGTGATTTGATGTAGATACTGTATGCATGAGGATATTTATAATGATGTCCTCAATAGGAAAATCACCTTGCATTTGCGGTCATGGTATAAAAACAGACTGATTTTATGGGACACTTGAATGTTGTCTACAATATGAATGTTTCACAACGTATTTAATGTTAGTCTACTGCATTTAACATGTGGGAAATATTTTATAACAAAATCACAGTTTCCTTAAGTATTCTACGGAATACAAAGTAGGTTATAAATACCAATTAAAATTACAAGTGTAATTACACATACCACCTCAAGGTGGCACTGCTGACTTAAATTCATCGTGCAATTGACGTTTAAGTCCTGCACATGAAATTCCCACAGTCGTTTGTTTGGTACAGCTTGATTGCTGAAGAGTTTGTCTTAATTTAATGATCACTTATTTTATGGTGTCCCACATTATATATAAAAAAAAAAACATTAAAAGCTAATTAGGCTATAGCAATGGCAAAATAATTATTCACCGATAAAGTGTTTCTGTATTCAGAAAGGCTTATGACAAGCACCACAAGAGTCTATTGTCCCACCTGGCTTCAGTTCAATTATTAAATTAAATAACAATAAATACCTGGCTTCAATTTAATTATTAAATTAAATAACAATAAATACCTGGCTCCAATTCAATTATTAAATTAAATACAATTAAACTAGTTTTCTCTGTACTTGTTCAAAACTTGCTTGTTTATTGATGTGAGTGAGATAAGGCCATGTGTGCAGTGGTCAATTGCTCTGTGCTGACTGAATGCGCTCAGATAGGAGCAGGGCCTCCTGTCCTCTTAATTAAATACTACCATTCGCCTTATCTCTGTGTCCCATGTCGATAAGTACAAATCAACATGCAGGATATTCAGTCTTTTGTCTATGTGTTGTGGCTCTCTGAGAACTACAGATACCATGCTATATCTGATACAGAAAGGCCTCTCCAAGCTTTATCTCTGACTCAGATGACTCAACGGCTGTGGTAATTACCTCGGTCAGAGAGGTCACCGGTGAACATAATGGAGGGTAACACAGTGGACTTGAGTTAGACTCAACCAAGCATGGTCACACAGGAAACCACAAGGAGATCCAGTGCCAGCATGTGTTATTATTTGTGACCTTCCCATGCTAGACATCGAAGGAGAGGGGAAGAGAGACTCAGAGAAGAACCCAACATAATTATGCAGGATGTTAGCAAACAAACGTAGATCTTCTTCACTGATTGTCTGCAACTCTTGTGAAATGTACCCAGGGTTAATGTATGGGACTACTTTAATTATCGAGCGCTGACACTTGACTGACTTTCCCCCAAAGAAACAGGTTGTTACAGCATTCCCCACAGAGAGGAGACAAATAACGGGGTTGAATGCTGGGCAGCGGGGCACAGGAAGCTTTATTTAGCTGTGTGCCTTTAATTCCTCGGAGACGTGCAAAAGTGAGCCGTGGCTCACAACAGGTCCCTGATTACAGACACAACATTAAAAACGCAGGTCTGTGCGATGTTGTCACGGTAACACGTATTGTCCTTGATGACAGCCTCTGTGAACATTTTCTGCAACAAACAGATTCTACTGTAGCCTAATATTAGAATTATTCTGAATGCATATTAATTAATTAAGGTTCAATGCTACAAAGGCTAATTGTGTACATTTTGGCCCTTGGTATTTATTCATATTTACATTTATTGTGTAATTTGTTTTGTATGTATGTAACACATTGCTTAACCTGTTCATCCCTAAGTGGGTCATGCACGTAACTTCCCCCCACTCCCCTAACTTGTGGAGTTATGGTTATTTT
>JAODUH010003086.1:0-11590 GCA_027564835.1 Typhlichthys subterraneus | reverse complement strand
GTAAACTCAGTCTTATCTTTATTCCCCCTCAATCCCCTGCATCAAAGTCTCAGGCATCAGCGCAGTGATACGTCTACTCTACGGCCTCACCGACCATCATACAGAAGTGCTTCTGTCGGCTACACATGTAGCCTAGGTCCATGTATGTGATGGCATCACGTACTGATTCTTAGCAATTGTATCAAGACTTAAGCTTGAGCTGCAGATTCAGAAATGCTTGGGAAAATGTAGCTTTAACTAAATACTTCCACGCAATAAACTCACTCAACCCCTCCCCTCCTTTTATCGGTGTTCATCTTAGATTCAAAGCAGTCACATACCCCACATACACATACTTTTTACACAGGCCTACATATAAAATCATCTACACAATTTTTATTTTAATATTATTTTAATGAAAAGGCTACATACATTGGTATGGCAGCAAAGGGAATTATTAATAACAGTTATGGTGATTGTCATTATAGCTTTAGAGTAAATTTAGTAGCTGATTTTAATAATAATTTTACAATATTGAGTGAATAATTGACTGAGATCAAAAATGTTCAGGAAAGGATGAACCAATTAGGAACAACTTTTAGATTTACATCTGATACAGTGGTAAGTGGTAAGATAGCTGCAGTATGAAGTCTTCCTTGTACAGTAGCAGACATACTGGGTACATATTGAATCAGATCCGCATGTTTTAAGCATTAGGTGCAACAGCCTGCAATTATAGCATCCAGGAAAAGTGAATTTAAGATGGGCAATGGTATATTGACTTCACTCTAAACTATCCCTGCTACACAATAGTGGGAATTGTGCTATTCAGTTTTAAACAATGCTACATTTGTACTTCAACTCATTGAGTTCTGATGCCTGGCTTATGATCACATTTACATTAAATGACAACACAATATGACAAACAAATATGACCAAAAAAATATTTCTATTTATTTTTCAAGACAGCCAAACTGCTGGCCACCACATTCTCACAGAGACTTTACTTTAATTAAGGAAAACGCCAAACGTCAATGTGTGATTGGTTTATTCCTGGAGTAAAAGCACTTTCTGGCCAGATTTCAATCACCAGAGCGAGGCAGAACTATTTGTCACAGAATTACACAGAGTTTAGACGTGTGCCGTAAACTGCGGTACACCTTCAGACGGTCCTTTTTACTTTTCACACTTGTCCCAACCACACGCGTGACCACAGGCATGCTCTCTGCAGCCCGTTGCTTGTGTGCGCGGTGCAGTAGGATCCTATACACTCCTGTTATGGAGCTCCTGCAGTCTTTCCCCTGGTTGTTCAGGATGTGCTCTGAAGTGATCCCTAGTGTCTCCAGAGCTGCTTTCACCTCAGACGCGTCCTCCTCCAGTTCAGACTGGGCGCTCTCTGCCAGGTAGGACGGGTCCAGCTTGAACAGTTCCATGGCTCGTGGAAACTCCACTTCTTGCAGCCACTCGCAGCCCATTATCTGCTCTACTCTATAGCGGTCTGTGGCTTGGGGTTGCAGGATGCCCCTGATCAGCCTCTGGCACGACTCTGGCACCCAAGAAGGCAACGTGTAGGCCCCGTCCAAGATGCATCGCTTCAACTTGGCCACGTTGTCGGCCCTGAACGGCATGGTGCCGGTTACCATGAAAAACAGCATCACCCCCAGGGCCCAGATATCCACGAAGACACCCAGGTAATTCTCGTCCCGGAAGAGCTCCGGCGCAGCGTAAGGCGGGGAGCCGCAAAATGTGTTGAGGGTCTCGTCGCGGCGGCTGATTGTGCTGAAGCCAAAGTCGCCCACCTTGACGCAGGTACTGCAGGTGTAGAAGACATTCTCCGCCTTCAGATCACGGTGTATTATGTTGTTGTCATGCTGAGGAGGAGCAATGAGAAGTATATTTAATAGCAGGTCAGCCTCTGACCCCTGGAAGTTAGTAAAGGAAGTTCATTATCCTGCTAAACAAAAGTTGTGCTTTATAGATTTGAAAGTGAAATAAATAGCAAAACCTTTTTATATATGTATTTTTTAACAGATGTTTATTATGTGTACTGTATACATTGTATGCAAGTCTTGCCATATGCAGTCGTTTTAGCCAAACTAAACATAATTACAGTATGTGCGTACACACCTTACACATACGCACATACTTAGACTCACTTCAAACAACCACAGTGGAAATAACCCTCAAGGATTTTACTCTTTACCCATTTCTGTTTTGCAGTGGATGTTTCTGTGAATGTGTTATATCTGTTGTTAATAGAACATGTCAATCACAATCAAGCAGTTAACTATAACTGCTTGGCTGCGCCTTAGTATATATTAGTCTTTCATCTCTTATGTAAAGATAAAACATGTACAGAGTATACTCAGCCCACACATATTTGTGATAACAACTAACCATGTGTTTAACAGCAGAGAGGATCTGAGAGAAGACAATCTTGCTGTCAATGTCGGAGAGTTTCCCCTCTGTAGTGATCTTGGTGTAGAGCTCCCCTCCCCCTGCATATTCCATCACCAGGTGTAACCGTGACAACGTTTCCACCACCTGAAGATGGAAAACACAACATTAGCATGCGTTAAGAAAGCAGTCAGGATACAGTGATCATTGCACAGCCATGTTCAGATCAGACACGTGCAAACACAATAAATATTTGCTTGTGTTTGTAAGTATATCGTATTAGTCTCTGTGCCTATCAATCAGTCTAACCTCATAAAGGCGTATAATGTTCGGATGGTGCAGTTTCTCCATGCTAGAAATTTCTCTGGATAGCAGTCTCTGGGTCTTTTGGTCAAACTTGGTCTTGTCCAGGATCTTTATGGCCACTTTGTCTGGCAGTAGAGGTAAACAGGTATTTTTTAGTAGATTTGTTTTATTTGAAAAGTGAAAGAATATTGCAGTTAGACGAGGATTCTAAGTCAAAGACCCTCATAAAACCATCCTGATTTTGTGAGCTTTACATCCATACTCCATCGGCCTTGATCCCATCCACTGAAAACAGTTATTGGCTAGAAAATACTAGCTGTGCAGTTCATTAGTTAAGTAGACAATGACAGACAGGAAAAGCAAGCATGTTTCAAAATCATAACAATGACCGATGGGTTAAAGATGGTCCTGCCGGTGCCAATGACTTGACACCACTTGAACAGCTTCCAATGGACAGCATTTAGCTGGATATAATGTGAATTATATCCAGATTCGCTCATCAGGATGGTCTCACCAGGGCAACACAAACAGTAATCATATCTGTTGTGTAGAACATCAACAGCAGATGTAACACAGGTGATGTCATGAGACATGCTAAAGTCAAGAGACTGACTTGAAGCCATCATTAGGTTAGTTTTGGAGAAATATTTGATATTCCAATTCATTCTGAGTCAGTCATCCTGTGAACTGTCCTGATTGAGCCCTCCTGATTGGCTACAACATGCAATTCTTATGGCCGTTTTCATGGACATGGATTAAGCCTAGTCCAAGACTAAAAGAACAATTTAACGAAGAACTCCGTTGAAAAAAGTTCTTATTCTAGGACTAGCCTTAATCCATGTTTGTGAAACAGGCCCTTAGTGTCTTGAAGGGTAGTTATAGACCTTTTTGATCCAGACCTTTATTTCAATCTCATTTACCAAATTCATTCCCTCGGAGCAATTATTTCTAGTCGAGCATGGCTGGATTCATAAGAAAAAAACATCCATGCTCCATTGCTCCTCCAATTAATTTGCAAGAATTATAAACAAAACCGAATGTAAATTGGACTAAATGTGGAGGACCTATCTGTCATCAGCAGCAGTTACTGATGTACTGCTCAAGGTGTGCGTACATGTATGTGTGTGTGTGTGTGTTTGTGTGTGTGTGTGCGTGACGTGCGTTAATTTAAGAGAGAGAACATGTGAATCCTTTCCATTGCCTCCTGCTGTGAATGTTGATATGGATATGTACAGTACTGCACAGTATATGCTCCCCATATGTTTGTAATACATTTTCTTGTCTCTAAGGTTAGATTAGATCAGTTAGAAGTGCTACTGCTGCAAGCCAATAATTCCTGCCTTGTGCCAGAATTCAAAACCATACGTTCATACCTGTTCTGGTATCCCTGCTAATAAATCCAGCATTGCTGGTCACCAGCATGAGGTATGTTTTGCATGCTGGAACCATGTTGCTTGAGAACAGCATGACTATGGTGGTCCACCAGCCTGGACCAGCATGGAATTCATGCTGGTTTATGATGGATGTTTTAGCAGGGATATCTGTGGTTTTATTGAGTATTTTTCATTCATGCTTGTCTTCCACACTATCCTCTCCATTTTCTTAGTTGCTCAGAATTACACTTGTAGAAAAAGGCTTTGTCATGTGTATACTTTAGCGACCATCACTGTAATACCTTTGCTGTTACACAGAAAAAGGGTTAGCCATACACAAGTAGGTGAAGCATATTATACGCATTAGATCTGTATTTGAAGTTGTTTTTTATCTGTTTGTATGTACCGCATCACACCAGGCCTAAAGGCCAAATTCACTGCACTCTGGAACCCATTAATCCCTACGGCTTGCGGCTCACGCAACAAAGGTTTTGTGCCGCGCCGAGCCAAGTGCGGGCACAGGGACTGCAAGCCGCTGAGGGGAGCTCGCAGCGCGCTGTGACTAATATGCGAGTGGTCAAGAGAAACGAGGCAGCCAGCCAGGCATTGAACTTATAATAGATAGGTTTATATTGCCCATGTAGAATGTATAACCCTGAAAACGACTGTAGGACTACCGGTAGGATAGGATATGCAGATTTTCTATGATAACTGAGAACTTACAGTAGTTCTCTCGCTTGCGACACTGAAATTATTTTGTTGTAACGAAACTAAATTGCAGGTAACAGTGTTCGCGCACCTTCAGCGTAGGCAACGCGAGTGAGACTGCAATTGCAAGCAAAGCAGAAACTCACTTTACATTACAGCTTGTCATCGCAAAAATCCTCCTAAATGTAAGCAGCTCACATAAACTGTGGGAAGCATGTATAATACAATAGACAATACCTTACACTATTATTTATAGTTAAGGCAGATAGTATAGGGTAAGCCTTTGAGACATGGCGGTTCGCAACCAACTGAAAGGTGCATATATCGCCATCTACTGTAACGGAGCGTGATGCAGGTCAAGGCCTACCTACGCTAAACCGTAACACTGTCCTCGACATTACACCTTCACCACACCCACCACCCAAAACCCCTTTCAAACCCCACTGCCTCCCTTCTAATGGGTCGTTATCAGGCTTCTGCAGAGATTGATAACGTGTTAACGACCCATTCATTTGAATCAGGTGGTTTGGCGGAAGAAGACATCTAAAACAGGCAGGGCAGTGGCTCTCCAGGGAGTGAAAACCACTGGAGCAGACTGTCGATTTTGTTAGTTGAAGTATAGTGCTGACTTGAATGGCCGCTCCATTGCACTTTTCCGCGTAGGAGGTATTTTTTTCACAGGACAGGAAAAAGGTTTACCCTAAGTACCGCGTCTGTCACTGTGAAAAAGGCTAATTAAAAGTAATGAATGACATTATTATTAAACATAAGCACAAAGGTGAAAGTCTATTCAATTATTCATGCAGAGGAACAAAATGCAACTTGGGTAACTGAATACAGTAAAGTCCTGTTCTGTAAAACGGTGTTGAGATATCTAATTGTGCTTGAGCATTCATTATTCACGCTGATATTAGGCTCCCTTTCAGCTGTAATTCCGCTGTACAAACATTTAAAATGCATCACAGCTCATTGGTATTGGAGGCTCAATATCATCCACATGAAGATTGAGACATACTATCCACAGGCACAGAGATATGATGTTATATGACATGCAGACAGTTTATACACTTAAAAACACACAAACGTACGCACGCACACACACCCATGCACATGCTCCAACACTCCTGTCTCTCTTTAGCCTTTGAGACATGCATCAATTTCAGCTGTCGCTAGGGAAACTGGAGATCTCTAATAAGTTCATCTGTCCAAGGGCAGCAGACAGTAGCTGGGTTTACACAGACACTTTTTTTTCTTTCCCAATGGAATCTTCCGATTGAAGATTATCAAGTGACCTGTTTACATGTGATGTCACCTAATTGGGTCTGGTGTTTACATGCGCTATCGCAACTTATCGGAATCAATGTTAAACATGCACATATTATCTAGTTCATAATGTAACTTGCACTAGCAAATGGCTAAAACCCGCTAGCTTCTAGTTGTAGGCACGTCGGGAGAGTGAAGCTATTTGTGTAACTGGTGGAGAAATGTACGGCCCCAAATGAAGAACCCGTACTAACTCCAATTCACTTATTTGTGCAAGTTGCAATTTTGTCCAGACCTTGTACTGTTCTCGTTGTTATAATACATCCATGCTTTGTACAGTAGCTGTGCGGAATAGTTTATCGGCATCACACAAAGCATAAGACGGAGCATGCACATTAGAACGCAACCAGGAAGTAATCAGGTTTAACCGTTTACATTGTAGAATTCTCCTTTCAATCGAGTCATGGAACTGGTTATTCAACCTCTCTGCTTCAGAATGACATTTAGATCGGATTAGCCGCTTCTCTTCCGATCATGGAGTTTATATTGGAGCATTTTCTTTCTGGTTGGGCTTTTAAGCCGATTCCAATCTGAATAATATGGTCCATGTAAACACAGCTCCCCTAGTATTTGTGATCTGTAAAACAGAGAAGCTTCAGGCCCACCCTTGTACATTCTCCTGTGGGAATATCCATTAGACCTACTGTATATTCAATACTATGATCACTGAATTTCTCTAATAGGGATATTTCACTGTGGTATTACAGTGGTATTACACCATTGTGGCTTATTACCTTTAGTGAGAGAGTGAATTCCCAGCTTGACATGAGAGAAGTTTCCAGAGCCAATCTCTCCTCGTACTTTGTAGAAGCCAATTCTCCTACCCACTGTTAGCTCGCGGACTACCCTGTTGAAAGATAATGAGTGAAATTATGAATACAGTGTAGTGAACCATGGTCAATCACAAGTCAGAAGACAGCAAGAATCACTTTTGTATACGTAATTATTACCTGAGGCTAGGATGTCACAGACCAACTAAGTAAGGGGGAGAATTCGTCTGTATTAACTCAAATATTTTCTTTGTCTAAATATGCTGTTACATTTCTAGGAGTTAATTAAGCATAGTGAAAGTTAAATCTCTCTCTCTTCCTCACAGTAAAGCAGGAGCTGTCGTTTGTACTGTAAGCTTAAGAGTGCCGAAACATGTTGTGTTTAGTGTTGAAATGTTCAGAACTGATTGGTTAATCAGTTCTGACCATGCAATATTAAATATTAGTAAGTAGTAGGTTTTATTTCAATCACATTTTTTTCAGTCCTGATTACAGACACCAAATCTGCACAGCAGGACATACCTGCAGCCCCCTCTCACACCCAGAGGCCAGACTATCTGTCTCCTGGGCTATCTCAGGCCCAGTGCTGTGAGGAGCATGCATGCAATGTTTGTATGTTTTACTTAAGTAGAACAAGATTCTCATTAAACAAAGTCCAAACATATATATTATATACATCTATTGTCTACAGTCAGTCTGTTAGTAATGTTAAATTAGTTGGCTTAATTCAATGCCACAATATATAAAAGAATAGGCAAACACCAGTTATAACGTTAAGCCCATAATCATGTTGATAATACTGCATCTCAAATGCATGCAAAGTTTGGTCTATCTCTGGTTTGTTGTTTACTAATATGCTTTCACTTCTATGTTTATTATTTTCAATGTTGATTATTGAGGAAGGACGTTTTCATTCCATTCTGTACTTATTCGTTTGACAACAGAATTTGAAATGTATTAGCACCGCTTTTATGACAAATGGCTTTGAAATAAGGGGTTCCAGACTGATAGCTCATGGCAAAGTCAAACTGTTGCTTACGAGATCTAGAAATTAAATGTACCTGCCCTTTACAAACAGTTTCAATGTCTGGCTCCCCAGATGGACAACAATTTCACTGGCATGTCAGGTTAACAATAAGGGGCCATGTGCAAAATATTCAACAATGGGCAATTCCCAACAGTCAGAAGATACACAAAGACTGTGTGCAGGCCGTACATGTAAACGTGAACATGTAACCTCAATAGATCTTGTGTAGCCTTGTTTTACCTCTCATCCTGGCACATGTCTAGGTTTAGCCTTTCCAGTGGCGTGAGACGGCGGACGGAGGCTCCCTCGTCGTCAGTGTTGATGTCCGAGCTGTCCTGCCGGCTCCAGCGAGCGCACCTCTGGCCTCCGGTGCCTCCCACAGAGCCTCCGCCGGCAGAGCCTCCGCCAGACTCCAGTGTCCCCGAGACCGAGGAGCTCCCAGCTGTGGCGGCTGCCCCCGAGCCAGCAGAGCCTGCCACCGTGGCCCCATCACGGCTGCTCTCGGAGGGGCAAACGGCGGTCATCCTGCATAGGACGCCCAGGGTGTGATGTGTTTAGCTCATGGTTAGGACTGGCAGGGGACCTGGACAAGGAATCAATGTAATTAGCTCATGATTTACGTTACTGCATTGATCGTGCATTATTACCGTATTATGATTAATTATTTGTAGCGTATTTTAGCTTCTACAGTGTATTTCCATTGCACTTTGAAACTGTCAAAAGCTGTAAAAACGCTTTAAAAAACGAGTCTGGGAGATGGCTGTCAAGGCCTTATCTGAAGGGGCACACCTCGTATACACGCACACACACACACACATGCACATGCACACACACTGTACATACACACAAATAAAATGCAATCAACTGCAAAATGACTAGCAAACATTTAGTTGCATGACAATGATCATACATACCCTCAGACATGAAGATGGGAGTCTTCATTTGTTCCAGCCAAACCACCTGTGCTCATATTTGATCTAGATACTCCGAGAGTGTGCCTTCAGTTTTTGATCCTCAATCGTAGCGCTGTAGCCTTACCATCAGTTTGTCTCGAGTAGGTAGTGGAGAGCGACTGGAACGTTGTGTGCTCAGAATCATCTGTTGGCTCTCCCATTAGAGCCCTGCATGGCTTTAATGGGCTCCTTTAATCTCTGGAGTATAAATAGTCCACAGGTGAGGGAGGGGTGACAACAGGGAGGAGAAAAGGGGGAGGAAGAAGAGTAAAGGACCCGCGTGAAGTTGGTCCCCAACCCAACACAAAAAGTCTGTAAAATAGACTACTAGAAAATCTTTGTTTATCTTCATTTTTTAGGAAATGAAAGAATATTTAAAAAGGACCTTATGAATTCAATCAGCCTGTTCAAGGATGTTCCATCACCCAAAATATTCTTGTTTGTTAACTTTGTGCTTTGTGCTGGTTTGTGCAGTTAAAATGTTTGTGCTGCTTTGATTTTTTAAATATAAACTGATTCAACATAAGCTTACACGTCTCTGCTGCGTTTGTGCTTGTTTGTGCCGTAAAAGTAACGATTATTTATAGGCCTATACAGGTAGATAGCATTACTGCCCTGCAGTTCAACATCAATACTGCCCTGCAGTTCAACTTCAATGGTCTCCAAACAAACAAATAATTGTGTCACTGTCACATGGTCTAAAGTCATTATGGGGACACCTTTAAATGCTCTACAAGGTTACTTTATTATCCCACACACGTGAGAGTGTGACACACTCAGCTGCTCGCTGTAGTCTATTCCTTTAAAGGACACACTCCATGAAAACCAAGTATTTCTAGTCGTTTTTGGAATTAGCAATGTCGATGTGACACGGTGAAGTAGTAAGTCTTTCAAAGTGGACTGTTAGCTTCCTGGTCTGTATTGGCTAAAAAAGGGAGAGGGGCGGGGAAAACATTTGAATGAGAGAAACGTGCATATGTTGCGTAGATTACTGCACACATTTTGTTTGGTAACGCCCCAATGAGGATATGGCCAGCTATGTAGTATAAGGCAAGGAACTGATGTTGATCACCAGCACACAAACTGTAAGTAAAAGTTTAATGTTCAACATTTGTAGATGACCAAATCTGTAAATCTAGTTTTTGATATAGTAACTGCTAGGCCACCATAGCATAAACAAACTAGTCTGCATATTATCAAGAGTGATGCACTGTGCACATCAATAACTACATTAGATTATTATAGGCTATTGTTTAGAAACAGTAAACGGATTAGGAATAGGCTGCTTAAATAATGTTGTGTTGATTTACATAACCTAAACATTGCTCAGGAAACCGATTTCCTTTTTGGTACCGCGAATAATTGAATAGTGATAGAATATGTCTTTGTTAAACTTTAACGTTTCTTGTTTAACCGAATACCACTTTGTTGTATCTAGCACCTATAGCAGCTAGCCACCTATCTATCATAGCCCTGTACCGTAGTGTCAAGAATGGCTGCGGTTTCGTGCTATGTAACCCTTGATTCATTAATACGTGCTTATGGGTACATGGCTGTTTAGCGGGCAAGGATGGCTGCGATGTTCAATGCTATGGTATAATTTAACTTTCATTCATGAAATAATGTGCTTTGTAGATACATGGCTGGTTATCAATACGTACAACCCCTGTTCCTTCACATGGCTGTGTGACTAGCTGCTGCTGTGTGGTTGACACGAACAACAACAAACTACATTCTCCTGTAGTCTGGACGGCGATGTTGAATTAATGCGCAATATTAACACCTTGAAAACACTGCTGAAATTAAACAATATGTGGTTCAAAACCCATAAAACGATGTTCAAAACGTGTTTGAGTACTAGCAGTAAAGCAGTCGTAGCCTCACATCAACACAGAATTTAAGGGCGGGGTGGGCAGTGGTTTGTTAAATTTAAAGCAACAGTCACTGAAATCTGATCGTTTTTCCAGAGTTGTGGTTGTGATCATGCTATTCCACATAATGTATGTGGTATTTTCACCTAAGATGGTCATCTACATTGCTTTGATAAGTCAAGGAACTGTGTCAACAAGTGAAAAGGAGCATGAAATGACTCCTTTAATTACCATTAACATGACTCCTGCTTTGAGTCCATTATGCACCGCACCTCAATGCAGATGAGCTTCTTTGTGTGTTTGTCCATGTGTGAGGTGTGCAGGTGTGTAACTCGGTGACACGTGCATGCTGCTGACAAAGCATACAGGACATGAAAGTGGTACAGTTGTACATTTGGGATCTTTAGGAAATACCTCCCTCTCTTCAAAGGAACAAAAGCTGGAGTTAGCAATTGTTGTCAACTTTCTATCAAACAAATCTCTTCAAGGTCCGTATTGCATGCTGAAATAATAATCCGGTGTTGGCACACAGTGCAGAATGCACCACACAACAATATATAGCCTTGGCAATGTGTGTCCAATATGGTTGGAGGAGACTCTGTCTGAGGGAGCAGCCTATGGCATTTTATGAGTCACGCTTTTGTTTTGATCGAGTTCAAATATCAACAATCATTCTTCAGACTGACTGCACCTTTAACCGACTCTGTAGACACATACACATTGTACACCACATTCCACTTTTATTCCTGTTATGTTAGGGCAATGTTAGCTGACCGACTGTGACTATAAACCACAGTAGCTCTGCCAGTGTGAGGATCCTGCACTGCTGAGGGGTTAGTGGTGGCTAGGGGGCGTGTCTACTCCTGCTGACACAGGCATGCCA
>JAODUH010003085.1:0-11590 GCA_027564835.1 Typhlichthys subterraneus | reverse complement strand
AACATCTTCGATATGATATTGTGCAACGTGATATTGCGATAACGATACTGAATCGATATATTGTGCACCCCTAGTGTAGACCTCTGGTTACTTTACAAACTATTAGACATCCTTTCACGGTACCAATAGACATTGATACAACTGTTCATATCACCTCATCTAACTCTATCACAATTTGTAAACGCTGGACTTCAACATCATCTCACTTAGCCACCCTGATTGGTCCACCAGCAGGGTGGCTGTGCCAACGCTGCAGTGAACAGGCTTTCCAGACTATAATCTCAGCGAAGATTCATCTGAGAGCAATAGTCATCCAGCCAGGCTAACCCTACAAGCCTACCGCTGCAAATTCAGGACACACTTAATCTAAAGTAAGTATAGCTTAGTACTACAGATTTCAGCTGATACAGGCTGTACAAAAACACTGCAGGTGATAAATAATAGAGAAAATCAAACACAAGTGCAACACATTATTCTCTCCCCCTCACTCACACACACACACACACACACACACAGACTGGCAGACTAGTAGAGCACTGTAATGTAGAAAATTAACTACAATTTCAGTGACCCCAGACAAAAGGTGCCATTACCGGCACAGGTTAAATAGGCACTTACCCGTTGCTGACTACAGCAGAATGACCAAAGCGGTTGACGTCCCGGTGCAGGTCAGGCTTAGGCAGGAGTTTCCACTCATCGCAGGCTGAATAATCCGCGAGAAGGTTTTTTTTACCATGTTGAAAATGACATGAATTAAATATTGTGCATACCTCATGGTCTATACCGCCGTAGCCCATGGGTGAGACCTGTATGTATTTATTCATTTCGTCAGGGATGCTGCACATTTAACATCATCCGCTGCGGAAATAAACACAGTTGACATAACGGAGTCAAAACAGACAAAGGCGCCTTACCGATGTCATAAGCCAGGAAGTCCGCAGAGAAACACTTGGCCCCGTTGCTAAGCGCCGTGTCATTGTGTGTGTTGCCGCCGAAGACGAGCAGGGTGCCACTAAGGATCACAGCAGAGTGCAGGTATCTAGGAAAACTGCTCTCTTTCAGGATGAACCTAGACACACACACACACACAGACATTAGAGAAAACTGAAGGCAGAGCATTATGCCACAGTACACACACACACACAATTATGCCACTAAAGACTACAAGGCATTTAGTGTTGTGTTTAGTGTGTCATTTTCCAGTGCGGTCTGAATTCTTACTGGACAGCGTGGTTTACTAGTTAATAGTGCATCACTATACACAATGCTCTATAAATGTAGTACCCAGCTGAGATACACACTACCTTGTCTACTCGCTATAATGCATTGGCGCTGCAGTATTCTTGTCCTCCACATTGACTCACAATGGTGGACAACAGCATTGATAATGGCGGACAATAGCATTGATTCATGGGCAGCCATTGTTCCCTTACTTCATCCTTGAATACATAATGCAGGGCTCGACATTATAATGGCTTGTCTGCTTGTGCAGTACAAGTAGAGTTTTAAACGGTCAAGTGCAAGAGAATTTGACTTGCCCGACCGTACAAGTAGCCCGATTAAAACATATCAGCTATAGTGCACATAGTCTAATGCACAGAATGGAAGCCAGATGTAAAACACAGTAAACCCTGGCTTAAAAACAATGCTTTTGCTTAATTAATAGTTAAGCAAGAGAGTTAAATATTACATTAAAAGAGTTAAATATTACATTAAAAAGCAAAGGCAGCAGCCTCGTAGTTGTATTTACTGTTTATTTACTAGTAAGTATTTGTAAAAAGATTCAACTTCAATAACTATAGACCTAATGTTAACTTAAAAATAACCCAGGTATATTTAATAACTACTACAGAAGCCTACTCCCCCAACCTTCTCTGAGAAATACAATGCGATATAGCCTGTTTAGTGTAGATCAAATCTCAATTTCATATTGTGATGGTACGCAATTACAAAGTATTAAGGGGGGACGAATACCTTCAGAAATGATATACTAGTACAATGTTGCTATTTTATTGACAATTTATATTTCTAAGTTACTTTTTTTATATTCAGACAAGTGAATGACACATGTACTTGTCCAAGAGGACTAGTACACAACAATGCTTAATGTCCAGCCCTGTGGTGCTATTTCATGCTATTACAATAGCAACTGTGTAATAAACTGACTATAATAATGGTGCACGCGATCTCACCATGTCCTTGTGTTGGCGTCGTAGCGGTACAGGTCGTCCACAAGGCCATACT
Source organism: Typhlichthys subterraneus (assembly GCA_027564835.1). Classification (NCBI taxonomy): domain Eukaryota; kingdom Metazoa; phylum Chordata; class Actinopteri; order Percopsiformes; family Amblyopsidae; genus Typhlichthys; species Typhlichthys subterraneus. The sequence goes on along the minus strand of JAODUH010003085.1, from coordinate 9,346 downwards.
TGTTGGCAGGCAGAGCCTTGTAGCCCCCGTGGACGTACACACTGCCGCTGGAGCTGTCGTAAGTGCTGCTGTGACCGTAGCCCCCCTGGGCCACGGCGCCTTTGGTCTCAGGTACCGTCCACGTGTTGGACTCTGTCGTCATAAACACGGAAGCACTTTCTAGAAAAACACTATCACTGCAACGCACGGCTGAGCTTGTTTTAAGCTAAAGCTTACTATCTATTTTTAAATGCCAGAGAAAGGTAGAAATTAGAAATGTAGAAAGGGAGACGCAGTTAGACACAGAAGACAGACAGAAAGAAACAGGCTAACACTTGCTAGCTAACACTGCTCTAATGCTGCCTTCAGATGCTATCGGAATTACGGTAAATATGAGTCTCAAGTCGACTTGAGAGTATTTGAATACACGTGTATCTGTTGCAGCTTTGAAACAATACGGCTAACTTTTCATTACACGTTACACATTTAACTATGCTTTTTTTTTTAGTTCCAGGTATAACTCATACACCAAACCCATATCTGAAACATACGAGAAATAAAATACTCATAACATTTACAGAAATACGGAGAATGAACCCGCTATATATCATCTGGCTCGAACACGACATAGCCGCAGTGGTATTCCAAGGATGCTGCTGCGACTAGCGCGTGAAGGCAGACGGCATAATCACCACGGCGTGAAGGAAGTCGGCGGCTTACTCAGGTTGTACTCCTGGACGTTGCTGATGTAGCTGTAGACGGGGGAGTAGCCAAATATCACCACCATGACAGCCTCTCCGCTCTCCAGCAGCACGCAGTGGGCCGAGTGGCCCTCCACGGCGTAGAGCGGGGAGCCCGTCCCGCGGCCCTGCCGCTGCCACGAGTGGGTGGGCACGTTGAACGCCCACAGCTCGTCTGTCACGTTGCCGGGACCCGCCTCCAGTTTGCCACCGAACATGTAGATGTCATCCTGGAGAAGATACAGCCACTTTAAAAACGGTATAGTCAGTCGTGCTGGAGAACGCTTGTTGTAATTTTGAGCTCCACATAAACACCTCGCAATTCAATGCCATAGGCAGCTCCCTGCTGATTGATATTTGCTGAATTTGACAAAAGGTGTATAAGCTCACAATCAGTGACTATAACTTTAAGTCAACAGGTGTACCTGCTGGGTCCAGAGAGAGAAGAAATGTATAAACCAATTTAAAATTCATACACTGAACAACTCATATATATATATATATATATAAAACAAAAATAATATTTTACTGTGCGTGACTTTATAGCCCCCCCACACACACAACAGAATGATATATTTGGCCTGCTTGCCAACAGCTGACAGAGTGTGGTTGGGATTAGGGGTGCACGATATTGCACACATCTTACTTCTGTCTAAATCAAACAACTCTGACAGCCAATGGACGCATCTCTCCACAAAATACACTGAATATTGCAACATCTTCGATATGATATTGCGCAACGTGATATTGCGATAACGATACTGAATTGATATATTGTGCACCCCTAGTTGGGATCTGGGTAAACAGTGCTCTCAAGTGTAAATGATTTGCCAATGGGTTTCAATTTTACATAAATGCTTTCCTTATCACAAATATTATTCTGTGATATTTGTGGAGATGTATTCACATGACTTAAGAATTGTATCAGTGAAACAGTCATATCTATGCTCAGTTCCATAATAGGACATTGCATATTTTGTATTATTTTTCCAGGGTGCAGTAAGAAGTGCAGTGTGAGATTTTTCCCTTCAATGCCCCACTGTGAGCTTCCTGGATTCAGTGAGCAGAGAGGATGGGTGTATATTTATGTAGGACTTACCTGGTAGGCAGCTAGCGAGTGGCCATATCTTGGCAGAGGGCCACTATTGATGGGAACCGTGTTCCAGACACCACTCTCCAGGTTATAGCTGTAGAACAAAGCAACAACGTTGGCATTCACTTATTTTATTATCGTGACGGGTTTTAATCAAGGAACGAACAATACATTTACAGCACTCCTTTCCCCCAATGATGCCTTTGCGTTATTAGAGTTTCTCATCCTCTTTCTAAATACCTAAGATGAAAGTTTGATCTAAAAAATCCACAAACAAGTGCATATAATGATTTTAAGGCACAACTTTTCTGCAACATTTTCTATAAAACACAATACTGTAAAGTCAAACTACACGTTCGACATGATTAATTCGACACAAGCTAAAAATAAATTGCTTTTATGTCAGTCACAGCACCAAGTCAACCAACTCACTAACAGACGGAGAGCTGGGCCACAAATTAAATTGTCAGCGATACACCGCTTTGCCTAGTTCCTCTGCAGTGAAGCTGGACTTAGAACAAGCAGCAAGACATCACGCATTTCATCTCCAAAGCATCAACAATATATTAAGCCTTGTGAACACAACATGTATTTCTCCCACACAAGACATTCCCAAGGTCATCCTGGCTCTACAGCAGGATCCCCCTGCTGTAGCAGGGTGATATTGATACCAGATGATACCAGATGCCATCAGCCTTTTCATTTCAATATGTTCTTGATTGAACAAATATATATTCAGCATACAGACACTATCGAAACAATCAATTTTACAAGAAAAATCAATATGGTCCATAATTGACTAGCCGCCAAAACTAATCAACAAACCTAAATAAGATATATGGCCCTATTAAATGCGCTCTTAAAATCAAAGTACAGTCCCTGCTTTCTTAGATCGATTCAATATTAACTGTATCAGTGACCAATCTATAACTATGCAGTTTTATGAAGTCAAAGTTCAAAAGTGCAAGAACAGTAAATGGTAACTGAACAGTAGCTACTGCGATGTGAACTCCAAACCCATCCACGCCGTGTGTCCGTAGACATACAGAGTGGCTGCACACATCAGTTCTTACTTGAGAATCATCTGAAAGGAGCTGTAGTTGAAGGTGTAACCACCCACCACCCACATCACTTTCTCCTGCACCACGGCCTTATGGGAAGCTCGAGCCAGAGACGTCCCAAAGGGCTTCACACTGGGGAGGAACCAGAAGGACTCTGTGGAAGGCACCGTCAGGGAGCAGTCTGGACCTGCGGTGACAAGACGTGTGGGACGGGAGAGTCAGTCCAGGGGACATCGCTCAACATCTCACCCGTCTCCACGGGACATTCGCTTGCTTTTTGTGCTGTTGTGTGTGTGCTGCTGACACAGAGTGCATCAACCTGTCGCCAATTACCAGCTCAGCACAATGCAACACAGTTGTTCCCCTCTCGTTCTGCTAAAAGACTCATTATCACGTCAGGAAAGTGCCGAGGCGAAAAGCTGCAATTCACAATTACGCTCCGCTTATGATTTATCCATCAATTATTCAGTGTGATGAAAACCTTTTTAGAGACATTTCCACATGTAAATTCATTAGACATCCATCATCGTTCAATCATCTAAATTCCAATACTAATACCCATACGTGCATTAATCCCCATAAATGTAGAATTAGAATACTGCTTGGGCTCAACATTTCCACCAAACATTTGATTTCGTTTTCACTCCACTTCCTGGCTCACTGCCAGTAAACCAAGCAAGCTATAGAGCCCAACTCTGAGCCAGGGACAGGGCAAAGATCTGTATCTATTGGGCGATACAGGCAAGCACTCTGTGAGTTGACTATTCACCTACTACTCTGAAATGATTAATCACACTGGGCTGAACCGTGGCAAGAGTCACATGACATCAAACCGTGTGTTACTGCTGAACTACTAAAACAGAGAAGGCAACAGAGCACAGTATGTATGTACGCTATAGCTACAGAAGCAGTATGTTAGTATACAGTATAAACCAGACGTGATGGGGCTTTGGGGGGGGGGGAATCCACACACACACAAACATGCAAGCTCCTACCTTGCCAGCTGTCATTGCAGACACACAGCTTCTCGCCGGTGAGGTCACAGTAGCCGTGGTCGGGGCTCCCGCAGTTGCTCCGGCAGTAGGGGATGTCGCAGGCCTCGCCTTTCCAGTACTTGTCGCACTCGCAATACACGCGGCTGGCGATGGAGTTTCCCGTGGTGCACTTCCCGTGGCCCGAGCAGTTGTTGGGACACGAGTTTATCCTGGGAGGGGAGTACCCATTCGTTTTGTATGACGCCATTGCTAATCAACCGAAAACTATAAAAACATATACATGCTCGGACTGGGATTTCTGTTGAAAGGGCCAACACCAAACTCGTCCCAAATACATTCCTCAGTATCAGTATAATGTCTGACTTTGTCATTGAGCTATGTAGTTGGTCATCGTGCATGTCAATCAAAATGCCGCTCTTGTCAAGAAGGTGTATCAAGGTGCAGTTAGTGTAGCCACTAGCCAGCGCTGTGTCCAAGACATTAAACAAGTAAAGGCTGATTCGGTGAGACTGGTAGCACCAAACAACATCTAGACAGCTGTGTTGTGATACATGTTGCCAACTATGGGTTTGAGCAACCGCAATGTGTGGTTACTCACGAGTAAAATATCTCAAACCCCGTAAGGTTATAGGCAGCGTCACTGAAGAAATGCAGCAGTGCATAGCCCGATGTTGTCTCCACCTCCGGAACCGTCTCATTGCCCCGTATTTCGGGCACTATTAGACCACTGTGGAGAAAAAGGAAAGGTTAGGATTGAGGAGTTCACTCCTCAGTGCCAACTATTGACAAAAATCCTAATTCATAACTCTACTACTGTATAGAACTAGATCTAATAATATTTGCTTGAGGTCACTGAGCAATATAGACATTCCAATATTCTCTAAAAAGGTCGAAAATGTGGGGAATAGACATAAATTGCTTTGCTGCAAGCATTTTTTGAAGTTGCTAGTAAATCAGATGTTGACGAGTGATCGCAAAGAAATTGGTTAACAATTGCAGAAACCTGGCAATACAAGACAAAGACAAAAATAACTGATTTAGTCAGGAATACTATAAGAAACAAATAAACATGGCATGTCTAAAAGAACCACGCTGATCCATATTGAAATATGCAGTCATCAAAACATTTACAATACAGTATTAAAATGCTAGCCAAATTACAACACCCCAATGTAAAAAGTCCATGTTTAATGCTTAATATTTGAAAGCATAACATTGTTTTAATGTGATAGCAAAGGAAGTACTGTATGGTTACTTATCAAAGTAGCCTAATGCATTTTTACACATGTAAAATAATATAACAATAACTACGATGACACTAAAGAAAGATGATGATCGTGTTTTGCCTAATATATTATCTGGACGTTTTGTCATGTTCCTTGTTAATCACTCACCTAAAAACAGCAACCAGAGGAGCATATACTGAGTCTCCATCATATACATACATATGGTCCCAACTACATTCTGTGGAAAAGTGATTAAACCTTAACCGCAGAATTGCATTTGGACTGAAAAAGAAGAAACCACAAGAATTAAACTCAAGACTTTGGAGAGCCTTGTAAAATTACCTGCTGCTAATTTTGCTATCTTATTGAGGAAACACATTATAAGCTATGTGGATTTTACTACAATAGCAATACTTATACTAGTATTAACAACAAGCTATGTCATAAAAACATAAATACAAAAAATGAGCATAAAACAGATTTCCAATGTTGGAACAGTAAACTACTCAGTAATCTATTACAAGAAGACAATTACAATACTATGTGGTATTGAACTCAGCTTTGCCTACATTCTATAGATGTACCAATTTAAGGTACTTACTAGCCCTCAATAAGCCATGTACACTTTGTTTTGAACTTGTAGTTAATCGGACCATCTGTGAGGTATCCTGATGGTTCTGTCAACCTGAAAGCAGAATGTACAGAATCACCTATTAAGTTAATTTGCTCCCTTTTCTTCACTCTACAATATTACCCTTGCATGGGTGTTTGTGTAGCGGTGTATATATTTAGTTATGTAGCTTCTCAAACTTGGAATATAATTAACAATTAAGACTATGCGCAATCACATACTGTAATCTTAAACCAAATTAACTCTACAGTAACATGTTTGATGTCCAATTCAATTTTAATGAACTAAATTCAACTAAATATATTGTTACAGCAGCGATTATTGTTTAATAACATGTCAACTAGTGTGTAATACAATGCATTGAAACTCAACCAGTCCTCTGGATTAAGTTAAAGTGGCAAAACAATATATTTGAAATAACTCAAGGACATAGGAAACAGATTGCTGTTCATGTGAAACACTTTTCCCACAAACGTCCTTCAAATGGACAAAGCCTAACAGTACAGTGAAAATGTCACAATACATCTGTTGCAACAACCTATAAAGACATGTCCCTCTTTCTACATAAACGAGAAAATAAAAACAAGGCTAAATTTCATATAATATATTAAATAAACCAATGAGAAAATGGCACTTAAAAGTTATCTTATTTCAGTACTCAATGTGAGTGCTGTACACATCTCCACTGTGGATTAAATCTAGCCTATTTGATCGGTTATTAACTGGAAGCTTTTTTAAACTAATGCATTCCCCACAGTATGACGCCTGGTATAAAGATAAATCTAAGTGGGATCAATTACTACAATAGAAAATTATTAACATTCTACGTTCACCTCATGTCATTGCATACATGGGGTTTTCATAGATTGCAAAATATCTTATACCACACATTAACTGAAAACATCTGATTCATCAAGCAGATGGTTCATTTTCCAGTTAGTAAACAATGTTGAGACTGACTGTCTAGTCCTCTATGGTCTATATATTAACTTACTTAAATCTCCCTTGGCAGTGCTGACACTGGTCCCCGACCCATCCACGATCACAGACGCATGATCCATTGATGCACTTTCCAGAAAGGCAGTTCTTGTCACACTGTTTTGCCGGTGAGGCGTGTGTGAAAAGTACAAAGTAGAACAAGATAGAGACCACCCAGATTCTGTTTATACAGAGAAGACGATATGGAGCGAAAAGCTTCGTTCCATAAATAAATACGTGTTTCTTACAAGTCCCCCTTGGATCCATTATTTTAGGTTCAGCTTAGTCAAAAGACTAAGGCCTTGATTCTTCGGCAGCCAGCTCAGGTTGTTTGAATTATTTCAAATATCCGCTCTGGGGTTAAGTCCTGCATATTCTTTGCGCGATATCGTTATGCGTACTCGGTAAATGTTTACTTGGCCATACGTTCTGTGGCTTGGATAAAATGCGTCTGGAAGTGTTCACACATTAAAAGTGTGTTTGGATTGCTAAATGTGTTGCGATGTGTGTGTTGGGGAGGGGGTCCCCTTCACCCCACCTCTTAGTGGACGAATCTAAAAAAGCATGACATCAATTCGAGATATAGCCAAGCGTTGGATAAGCAGTTGGCCTCTAGTACCGTACCGGTACGGTACGGTAAGTGACGTTACTGCACTGATTCAAGACTATTCTCAACCAAATAGCATTTCAGCTGCCATTTTATCTGGTAAACAATCCATCGTACTGGCAAAAAACGTATTACATTTCAACATAGTTGTCCATCCACAAGGCGGTAAAATGCGACACTATCTTGTCCCCAAAAGAACAAAGGTGATCTAATGTTGTACGATGTGATACCAGTGGGAAGGCTGTCGCAGTCAACATGGATCTGGGAACTGCTACCGGTACGCTATTCTCGCCGTTCGTGTGTTTGGAGCAAACATTTGGAAATGTTTTTCATCCTTTAAGCTCTCTTCACCAGCCGCCTTAGCACGCCAAACCGTACCCTTAACTGATAACGCTGTGTCGTGGTGATTCCGTGTAATCCTATTGTGGGGGAAAAAATATGTTTGTCTCTTAAAATGTTCTTTAAACACAGGCGACAGATATGCTAGCGCAGCGACACTAGACAGTTCCTCAGGTTGAAGAAAACTAAACAGAGTTTGCGCATGCGTACTGTAACGACGTCTATTTAAAGACACAGTGCCAACATGCACGGAATTACTATGCGGCATTTAAAAGCCATGTCTATTTAAACTCAAGCCACACATAAGCAAACATTTTCATGCCAAGCAATTGTGTTTGAAAAGTATTTGATGTCATCTGATAAATATTAGTAGACCTGCGTTTTGCCTGGAATGGACGTGACTACAATGACTACAAAACATGTGTTCCTATTGGGCCGATTTCGCGGATTTACATTAAGGCTAGCCTAGTAGACTATGATACTTTTTTTAATGGAGATCTTTTTTCTTTTAGTCTTAGACTAGTCTTAAACTATGTATGTGAAACCGGCCCATTATGCTCTATTGTAAGGTATACTATCGTTTTCATGTAGTATAGGCTATACCTTTTTTGATAGGAATATATTGGAACCAGATTATGCAATACAGTAAGATTATGTTTTGTAGGTTTAAATCAGTTCTGCATATTGTATTTTAATTAAAAACATGCGCATGTTTTTTCTACTTCTGTGTCAGAAGATGGCAGTGTTGCACAATGATTAACCTCTGTTACGGGCTATGTTTAAAGGTCCTATGCGTGGTGTCTCCCTGAGCCCTACAAACAAAAATGTATACTTTGTTTCGTATTTACATAAATCACATTTGCGACAAAATTGTAGTACAATGTATACTCCCATGTACCATAGTTAATAGGCCTACATTGTACATATTTTAGTGCACTCACACACATTTTTTCCATAACCTATGTTTTAGGTATTTCTACTTGACTATTTCTTGGATTGTGCAGAAGCATAATTGAAACAGCCTTCGCACGATTTCGTCATTTGCACCATTTGAAATAGCTAAGAACAGCAATAGGCCTATTGTGATATGACTTTACTTCCTTCTATGCAGGCCCCAGGAGACCCTGTTGCTGTTTGTGTCTACCAGTTCTGTCAGCTGCAAGGAAATATATACACCTTTATTACAATGTGTAGCGTGTCTCAATCTGCCCTCTGCGTGTTGCAAAATGTCTTAAAACAACTGGGGCAAAACAATGTATTATACATTATATTGTTATCCAAAGCTGGAAAGAATTTGTAATACCAAAACAGTGATATTGTCATTTTCTGATTATTATTTTTATTAGTATGTGTGCCCATATCTGTACCAGTGTGATCAATGCAAAGGAGGGTCTAGGAATAAAAGAGTGCCCAGTGCTAATGTGGAGTAGTTAGTGCCCTTTTCCCCATTATTCACAGCAGACAAATGCTTATGTGGTCATATTGACTGGAGGAGACTAGCTCAGCACACTATGGTACCTCTGACTGAAAAGTATATAGTCCGTACTATATGTATATATACACATTCTCTCTCTCTCTCTATATATATATATATATATATATACACATATATACACACACACATATATATACATACATACATATATACATACATATATACATATATATATACATACATACATACATATATATATATA
>JAODUH010003084.1:0-11591 GCA_027564835.1 Typhlichthys subterraneus | reverse complement strand
AGAGGGGAGGGGAGAGAGAGAGATAAGGAGGGAGAGAGAGAGAGAGAGAGAGAGGAAGAGAGAGAGGGAGAGAGAGAGAGTGAGGGGAGGAGAGAGAGAGAGGGAGAGAGAGAGAGAGAAGGATGGAGAGCGAGGGGGGAGAGGAAGGGAGAGAGAGAAATGTGTGTTTACAGACCTGTCAGTCATACCAACATGGCCCACATCAACACAGTGATTAGGAAGAGGAGTGGAGGGGTCCCACCTGAAGCTCCTCCTTATCATCTACACCTGTCGCCTCCCACTCGCCTGGCTCCGCACCCCCTACTGCTCCCAGCTCAATGGTTTCCCGCTGAGATTACAGTCTGTAGACATCGTTGGCACTGGCGTTCGCACAGCCACCCTGCTGGTGGTCCAGTCAGGGCGAGGTAATTGTGAGGTGACGTGGAGGTCAAGCGTGTTTCTAACTGGCGGTAGAGCTTGATGAGGCGATAAAAACAGCTGCAGCAACGCTGATTGGTTTAACAATAGTTCAAATTTACTTCCCAGTGGAGCATTGCCAGACACTGTTCACCAAGTACATTGTGGGTCGTTTACGCCGGGCTACCCTCTGTGTTCTGCCCCTGCTGCCTCCTCCCCCACTAAGCACTCCCCACTACTCCCCTCCCCTCCTCTCCTCTGTCTTCTGCTTGTCTCGCCCCCATCTCTCCTTCTCCTCCTTCTATCTACTCCTCCTCTCTCTCTCTCTCTCTCTTTCGCTCCTCTGTCCATTATGCTCCTATTTTCTCTCCTTGTGATGTGTTAGCAGGTTCCTTGATTGTTTTCACACACACACACACACACACACACACACACACACATACGCACACACACACACACAGACATGCATGCAGGCTCGTGCACGCACACACACACACACACAAAGGACAATATAATGGGGTCACACTCCCATTCAAGAGACTCTCTGGACTCAGTCAATAAATCAATAAATATGCCATGCATGATAACCAGATCACGACAACACACACACACACACACACACGCACACCTGAAATGAAGGAAAGAAGCAAGCCGACAAGGAAGAAAGTAAAACAGGTTGCTACGGAGGAGGTGTCTTAGCAACAAACACACTTACATCATCTCTGATTCTGACCATCTCAAAAAAATTCTATAGTTTTTTTTTAGCAGATTCATGTCCTACAATTGTGTTATAATTAAAACACAATGTCAAGCTATTTATTTTTAAGCTGTATTTGAGAAACCTGAATGTGTGTGTGTGTGTGTGTGTGTGTGCGTGCACGTGCACGTGCACTCACTGTGAGTGCATGTTAATTCCAGGTTGCAGTGGGACAGTGAAATAAATCAGCCCCAGCTGATGTGTGTTTACCTTCCCTAAGCCCAGGGGACTCTGGGTAATTGAGCATGAGCAGGCTGGCGATGTAAAAACCCATTTTACAGGGTGATAAAAACAAGCCTCTGCACCATTACACTGCATACGCGTGTGCACGCGCGCGCGCACACACACACACACACATATCCACACCCTCAAAATAATTGCACTACATCGATTTACACCAATCCTCACACATTTGCATTAAAATGTGTTTTTAGCTAATGTACTGTAATGAAACATCATAGTGAATCTCTAAATATTAACATAATCAATACACTGATCAGTGATCAATACTTACATATATAACAATATAAAATATTAGACATACCTTGTGGGCTAACATTTACAATGATAGATTTAAAGCAAAACAGTAATACACAACATGCAATGTTAAATAAAGTAATAGTATAAAATAGTTCAACATTAAGTTTTTTTGTTTTTGTTAAATATTTAAATAATATGTCATTATCAGAACGTTATAAATGTTATAGCCTATAGGAATAATGTTTGATTGAGTTATACATTTGAAAAGATTAAATTACACAATAAGTTAAGAGATCTTCTATCACACACACACACACACCGGACTATCCGTAATGCAGGCCAAAGGGTGCGAACAGAAAAGCAACACTTAACACTTAACACTTAACAATAATGCCGCACAAGTCTACACACACACACACACACACATTATGTAATGTCATGTTGTTATATTTCTCACCTCAACATTACCATTGACATAAGACAATAACATCACAAACAAACACAGAACGTACATAGCTATACATGCCTCTGAGATTGGTAGGAAGCTGAATAAATACATTTAATTCTGCAGTGTGTGAGTGTGTTTGTGTGTGTGTGCATGCGTGTGTGCACGCATGTGGCAAGAGACTACATGTTGATGGCATCCCCGTGGTAACGGCTTGCCTGTGCTGTTGTGTGCTCTTGTAAATGGGCCCATGTAATGATGTAATGAAAATTCATGATGAGAGCATGTTAACTGCATTAGCCCGGCCCGGAGTTCCAGCACATGAATAAAACCAACCGGGCTGGGGAAGAAAATAACAGGGAAGCTCATTTTGATGCCTAATTATTTTTGGACTTGACAGCCTGGCAGCAGCTTGGCCTATGTGTGTGTGTATGTGTGTGTGTGTGTGTGTGTGCGTGCGTGTGTGTGTGTGTGCGTGTGCGTGTGCATAGGTCGTTGGTGTTGCTGAGTAGATGCGTGGCGGTAAGCAGAGCCCGTCTTTATGGGCCATAATGAGAACATCCACTGCAACAAGATCGGCCTCGGAAACCTTTGGTGCATTGTTTTGTTCTGACACCTTGTTTTGTTGTTTTGTTCTGACACCTTCCGCAACGAATCAACACGCGGTTCAACTCTGTTTTTCTCTCCTAAATATGTGCGTGTAAAACATGGGAGGCTCCTGTTTACAAATGCCTGCTTTGGGTATATGCTTTCCATCCTCACGTTTACAGAGTGGTACCGTACAACACAGTGATATTAAATATTTAAGGTATAGCGATTGTAAGCTAATATGTTTTTTGTCAAATTCACCAAATATCTTCCCACAGTCCGCTAGCATAACGTTCCCAGTCCGCTATAATAACGTTCTCTGTTCGCTATAATAACGTTCTCTGTCCACTAGCATAACGTTCTCTGTGCGCTATAATAACGTTCTCTGTCCTCTAGCATAACGTTCTCTGTGCGCCATAATAACATCCTCTGTGCGCCATAATAACGTTCTCTGTGCGCTATAATAACGTTCTCTGTCTGCTAGCATAACGTTCTCAGTCCACTATAATAATATTCTCTGTCCGCTAACATAACATTCTCTGTTCACTAGCATGACGTTCTTTGTGCGCTAGCATAACGTTCTCTGTCTGCTAGCATAACGTTATCTGTCCGCTAGCATGACATTCTCTGTGCGTTTTAATAACGTTCTCTGTCCGTTAGCATAACGTTCTACACAGGCCAGGCTCTATAAGTAGAACGCCGCTCACAACAACAATGCCTTAGCCTTCACAATGTGTTTCAATGTTTGGGACGGAGCTTCAGCGGCAGCACCCTATGGCATTGAAGGGAGAGGCGTTTTTGTTTTGATTTGAGTTTGAAGTTAGCGAGCGCTGTTGGGAATGACTGCCCTGCCTTTATTTACTATTTACTATATATATACTTTATTTATATATTTATTTATTATTTAGTATTTATTTATTAGTTACTATTTATTTAAATTTACTATGTACACGTTCATCTGTGTGTTTTGTAGTATCCTGTGACATTACCATGTGGCATTTTGTGTGGATACGCAATCCACCTCGATACCTCGACTAGTGACCTCTCCACCTCCTAGCACTCAATGCTATCTCAAGTGTTTTACTCTAATGTTTCTTTTTCTCTCTACCCTACTCATAAATGTCATAATGTTCTTATGTATTTTGCACTTTAGTATTAGGCAATTTATTATTATTATGATTATTAGTATTGTTGTTAAATGATTTATTTTAATAATTTAGTTTGCTTAGTATTTATTGCTGGTGTATGACCTGTCCAGCTATTGACAAATGTAAGTCGCTTTGGATAAAAGCTTTGCCAAATGCTGTAATTGTAAATGTAAATGTAAATGCAAATATAAATCTACACTATATGCAACATTACTGTAAGAAAATCAAAAAATGTTCTGCTGCTACACAGTAGGTTTGTTGCATGGGCAGCGGAAGTAGCTTTTCCTCCACCTCCACTATGTAACTATATAAGTATAGCAGCAGTCAGACACACAATGTTATCCATTCCTTGTTTTGTAATGCGGCCGCATGTTTTCCAGTCAGTGTCCACCTTCCGGTATTATTCATCTATAACTGGGAATAAAAATGGATGGCCGTTGGATTTATGGCTGCATCTGAAGTGCATTCAACCGTGGCTGTTTTCCTTACGCGGTTACAAATCAGATCTCTGTGATCCTCATACAGTCTTTATTAGTTTAGTGGATTCAGCTGCATGTTCCACAACACAGCTACTCCCCTGGACATCCCTCCCACCGTCTGCTTGACGGTGGGAGGGATGCCCGGGGACGGAAGCAAAGTTCTGCAAACCTCTGAGAAGTATCTCTATGTCGTGATCTGCTACAGAAAGGGACTGAGAAACCAGGGTATTCTCTTCACCGTGATCAGACTGCCGGGAAAAGAACATCAGTTTTCCTACTGAAGGAACCTTTGGACGTAATCTGTTATTCTGGTCATATTATTTGTTATTTTGTTCTTTGGTCTGTGTGTATGTGTGTGTGTGTGTGTGAGAGAGAGAGAGAGAGAGAGAGAGAGAGGGAAAGAGAGAGTGAGAGAGAGTGAGAGAGAGAGAGAGAGAGTGAGAGAGAGAGGGAGATATTCAATTTTGCAGCAAAGAAACAAACCTCTAACTTCTTTCTACGGACTCATGGGTCGAGTCAACAAAGGACCGATGCCTGTAGGTAAATGCAAGCAGCTGTGTGCCACAAATGACAAGCATGTTAGCGTGCACGTGCACGTGTTTATGCACGAATGCACACGCACGTGTTAGCAATCAACCCCAAGGGACTGATTGAATCCTTCCTGCCCGACAACGGGAGACGCGCTCCAGTGAAAATCGAGAGAGGATTCCCAGAAACGGGAATCTCCCAGGATTAGAGGCGGAGTGAAAGGGGTGCACTATGTCCGGATGGCCCTTATTTGCGTATGATTGCCCTTATCCTAACCACACAAAACACACTGCCCCTGTCCCCTCTGATTACAAGCACAGACATTATTAGACGCTTCCAGTGGAAAGAGAAAACACAGAGGTTAAGAGGTAATCATGTCCACCAGCCCATGCAGGAGATCTGAGAAATGGGTTGTGGTGGGAGGGAGAGGGAGAGAGGGAGAGAGAGGGGGGATGGGGGGGGGAGAGGGAGAGAGAGAGGGAAAGAGGGAGCGAGAGGGGAAGGGCAAGAGAGTGAAGGTAGAGGGGGGGAAAGGTAGGGGGGTCACTGGCGTCGATTAAACCGCAATTGTGCATTTTCAATCCTGCCCTTGCACAATACTGAATGAGATTAAGCTCAATTTGGAACGTGTTCAAAGGATCTCCTCACCTCTGTCTCGGGCACGTCATGTGACACGCGGCACACACAAACACACACACACATACACACCTTCAACCAACCAACACAACCCCACTCCACACACACACTTTCACACACACACACACACACACACGCCACACACACTCACCTTCTATCCCCCGTGCCCCCCACACCACACACACACACACACAGACACACAACCCCTGTCAGCACCCCTCCAGGGAAATCATGCATCAGGAGACAGGTCAGTGGTGGTCCATGTATATATTCATGGGCTTAATCTGGCATCATTCCTCTCTGCTGCCGGAAAAAGAAATGTATTTAATTTACACAATCCCCATTTGGTCTGCTCCCCGAGCAGAGGGCCACACCCCTCTAGCAAGTGTGTGTGTGTGTGTGTGTGTGTGTGGAGGGGGGGGGGGGATAATGGTGCATGTGTGTGTGTGTGTACAGTATATGTTGACTCAAGTGCTCAGTGCTTTCAGGCACTTCAGTATAAACTGCCATGTGTACTGTGTGTGTGTGTGCGCGTGTGTGCGCGTGTGTGTGTGTGTGCGTGTGTGTGTGTGCGTGTATATGTGTGTGTGCGTGTGTGTGTGCATATGTGTTTCTGCGTGTGAGTTCAATTATGAGTGAGCATAGGCACACGTAGGTCCATTATCTAATTCATAATTCATAAAACCTTGCCTCTGTGTGTGTGCAGGTGCATGTGTGTGTGTGTGCAGGTGTATGTGTGTGTGTGTGCAGGTGTATGCGTGCGCATGTGTGTGTGTGTGTGTGCAGATTTATGCGTGCACGTGTGTATGCGTGCGCGCGTGTGTGTGTGTGTGTGTGTGTGCGTGCGTGTGTCTCTGTGCAAAAAGGTGTTTATTAATTTAACACAAAGCATGCATCTGTGCGTGAACATACATCGCTCTGTGCCTGTGTTTCTTATCCCACACAGCACAGTAAGGAGCCAGTACAGTAACCAAACAGCAGCATCTGTGCCCGTCAGTTTGAATGGGCGAAGGGGAGTTGTACTGGGCAGATGCTGTGTGTGTGTGTGTTAAACAGATTAATTATTCAAACATGCTTGACAGATGAAAAGTGGCTCCTCAGGCTATAAAGGAAAATGTTTATTCTTCTGCCATGGACTTTAGTAGACTTAGCTTAAGCTATCAACGTATCCAGCACTTCACTGAAGAGAGTAAACACCTTTTTCGTTTTTTTTTTTTTTTCTGTGCAAGGTGCTTTTGGAAATACATACATAATAATTTGATATGGTCACCCGGGATACGCCTTCAAAATAAATAGTAAAAGTAAAGTCAAACGTAAAAGTAAAAGAAAGTTTGTTTAGTGAATGAGGCTAAAAGTTTGGTGTGGCATTTGTGTGTGTGTGCGTGTGTGCGTGCGTGCGTGCGTGTGTGTGTGTGTGTTTCCCTGTCGTTTAAACTGCTCTCTTGACCTCCTCACAGAGGTCATATGTTATCCATCAATGTTTCTCAGTATATATTTACACTATCTGTCCATCTTCTCTCTGTCAAGCTACTCTGAGGGATGGTGCAGCTTAAAGGTATAGTCAGCCATTGTGAGGAAATAGGCCTTTTGTAAAATTCTGTGAAAATCAACTCACGGTCTGCGAGCTGACAGTTCTTTGTGCCGGCACTTCTGCACAGCCCTGGCTTTGTAAATATAGGAACACTAACAGAGTGAGAGCAGACCACATCACACGACAATATCCCATAGCCTGCTTCCGACGTGTGGGGTTGAGCCTCTGAGGAAGTACTCCACTAAGGGAGAGATGTTCCTGTTTCGATCTAGTTGAAATATCAGCAATTCTCCTATAGAATCACTGACTATACCTTTAAAGACTGTAGGTCACAACGTATGCTTAGCGGCTATAAAACACACAGCTCTTCCTTGCCCCTGTAACACTGGCAACAAACTCAGGGCACTTTCCTAGTGTGCAGTCTTACAGTCTAGGTCATTTTGACGACACCTATACAGTATAACCGGCATAGTGAAGGCAAACAATACTAAGTACTATACTGGCAGCATGTGAACCAATGGGGGCTCTAATTAGTCCTGCCTATCCTCTCCACATGGGCAGAACTACAGTACCAACCTCTGCTGGTTGGGGTACAATGTGTTGCTGCTACTACAGTGCCGCTGATGTAACTCTTCCAGAAATATTGCAGCCAGGCACCACATTAAATATATATTTTTTAAATTCCCTAAAATAAAAATAAAATATCAATTGCAAAAGGAAAGGCTTTCATTAATTGAGAATATACGTGTTAAGTATTGGGTCAATCAGCCACCGAAAGAAATCAACAACAAATTTTTTAGCATTTATTAACAATTTTGAAATTGCAGCTGGACATATTTCAGTTTTACCACTTCATGACTTCATAATAAATATGTGTGCATTGACAAAAGGGTGTGGAACTACACCGCTGACACCCGTGGCCTCTCTCATTAACCAAATCGCATCAGGTGCCGTGAACATTAGCTTCAGCCCCCTTCCTTCCACCGGAGCGGGGCGGCATCAGGACAGCTGCCAGGGTCCTTAGCGGTGGGGATTTGGCTCCCCATTTCATACAAAAACGGTGCTGGATAGGATCCGTGGGTCCCAGAGAGCGCCCGACGGATTGGGGGAGGGGGTGGGAGGGGGACGGGGGGGGGTTTGGACATGTTTGCAGTTGGAACAGAAGAAAACAGTGAATGCAAACAAGAAGAGACGATAGAGGGCACAAACACGACACAACAAAGCCAAAGGACAGAGGATAGAGACAGATGTAGAAAATAATAGGGGGTGTGTTTGGGATCTTGGTCGGCCAATGAGTCAGAGGAAACATCTCGGTGTAAACGCTACGAGACCGTAATGTGACTGAAAGACTGGATCTGGCGTGTGATTGGTACGCAAAGTCATTTTACTGGAATGATTCATTTATTCTCAACAGATGATTTATTCTCAATAGATGATTTATTCGAATGTTTTAGGCACAGCTGCCAACCTTGATCATGTCACAAAACATGGCTGTGTCATTGTGTTCACACGGTGTGCACCCCCCCCCCCCCCATCCCCTGAGCTCACATCATAGCTCGTCCCTAACACGACACGCCAGATGGTTTGTTGCACACAACCATCTGGGAAGCCGCCCATTGAATCGGTTTAGAAAAGGACGGGCACTTTTGAAATACTTAGCATCTGTCTAAGCACACCTAAACCACGCTGACAGTATGACGCTTATCCAGACCGGGTTGCCTCATTACCTCGAAAGCCACAGTTAATTATTCAACGACCAGAAGCAGATTATTGTTTATCATTTATAATTCACATCCATTCACTCTCCAAAACATGGTTATCTGTCCGCAATAGATGTCTATTTTATAAATTCTGTGTTTCCCACAGAATGTTTTGAAGCTGGACCTCGGACCCTCTAGAGGGGTCCGAGGGCACGCCCCCGGGAGAATATTTGGAAGATTTTAAAGAGAAATATATATGAATTTAGTGCACTTTTAGAGGCTATCTCTATGAAGAACTGTGTGGCAAAGCAAGACCCTCTGCTTACATTTTCACGTTCTCCAAAGTTTAAATATTTAGGAGCGCAGACGAATATTTGGGGGCACAAATTCCATTTAGGCCAAACAAAATGCAAACTTCACCATTTGTATTTTGGGTTTCATTTACCGTGTTTATTGTAAGGCAGCTCTATTAATCTCTATATGGTTGTGCACATTCATATTGGCTTGGTCAGGCTCTGTAGTTTGGTTTTAGTCACAGGTAACAGAGGAGACATGATTACCGTGTGTGATATGACCATGATTGACTTTTCAGAAGATAATATAGCCTATGTAATAGGTTAGCTCAAACTTGTGACATGGTCGCATAGGCTACTGTATATCTGCACTTAATGTCAGAATTTATACAGTAGAATGTCTCCTTAATCTGATAAGAAGAACCTAGATAGCCAATAGGAATATTGAGCACTCTTTTTAAAAATATATTTAGAAAAAGTATACAGAAACATGTTACTATAACTTTCTATTTCTACCAATAACCATATGAAATGATCCGAGCCTAAGAAAATCATTATCTGACCGCGTAGATATGCACACAAATGCGCAGTAGGCTATGAAGGACGGCAGGCGCGATCACAGTTACATCCTTTTAATCATTAGAGTGGTCATCCACAGGTTTCTTGTAGCCATATGGCTCGTGTCTTGCCGAACAAACACTAGTGGTAAAAGCATTGAACTTTAACTTAACGGGTAAAAGCTAGCTTGTTATCCTTAGCTAGCAGTAAAAATATGTAACTAAGTTAACATGGGGAAGTGTTTTCGAAGCGGCTCGAAAGCAACTCACCGGCAGTGCGTGTGGCTGGAGGACTTATGGTAACGATAAACAGAATGTATCAATTCAAGCTCTGTGGAACAGGGCAGCTACGTGTGTGTGTGTGTTTGTGTGTAACTGCATGCACGACCAGTGCGGTGCAAATTATTTGAGCAACTTACATCGATTGCAGGGGACCACTGTGCAATGCTAAGTGGAGAACAAGCTGCCAAAACGATCTGCTGTGCGGTGTTCAACCGGCTTTAGCGTCGTTATTATGAAAAGTTTGGTTCATTATGAAACTATGGTGAAATAAATGCTTCTCCACTGGTACAATGTATTCTCGCTCTACCAGTGGAGATAGTAACTATTGTAGGCATGTTAGAAAGATGTCTTTTTAGAGACAATGGGAGTGAATGGCGGATGAAAACAGCTTTCAGTTGCCGGTCTAGAAACTCCCGACAAAGAGGAGATCTCACACAGCAAACCCTCCCCTTCCTCCCCCAGTCTCTCCAACACTGATGCTTACGGGGTTTTCTCCCTCCAGGCAAGGTTGGAACCAGCCAGCCTTGAAACAGCACATCTGTACATGATCTCACCATGCAACATTACAATTCACTCACAGCTGTTAACAACAAAACACACAGGTTCACATGAGCACTGGTGCCTCAACCTTGGCACAGAAAACACACAAACACACAGACACAGAACAGAAGGTGTAGGTACTTACTCCGTAACTTGTTCGGTGACCGTGTGTTCGACCTGGAGTCGCGAGTTGACCTCGATGAAGTAGTGCTTGCCATGTTTGTCCACCAGGAACTCCACTGTCCCCGCGTTCTCATAGGCCACCTGCAGGGGGCAGGAGCGCATGAAATCAGTTCAGAAAACACAATGGGCCACAAATATCAGTGAAAACCCTTTATCTTCCGCAAAGCAAACTTTTTGCACCACCCACAAGCTCGGGAACAGCAGCTCAACAAGTCAGCTTATAGCAGCTCCAACACTGACAACCTATCGTCTAAAAAGATCTTCAGAGGTCTCGCATCTGAACAAAGAGAACATATGATCGTTACCATAACCAAAAATAAACTGTTGGGTGTGTCACAATGTTCTGTTCATGACATACAATCATAAATAGCCAGCCCTTGCAGTGCTGGCCCAGAACATACCCTTCTCCGCAACACACTATTAAAACAAATAAAAAGACAAGAATTAAATAATTTGAATTAAAGACTGGATCTGTAGCTGGGAACAGTACCGCATGGCTTCTGATATACCTGCAAAACTCCCAACTAGAGTTTTCCTGTGTGTATCCACCAGGAACGACGTGCGGTGCGCGACAGATAAACAGCTCCATTTCCTCCCAGTGGGAGCAGCGCGCTGAAGGTAATTTTGAGTGCGGAATGTTTGACATAGAATTATTATATGGTGGGTTATTCATGCAAGCAAATCACTGTTTGACTGTGATTGCCTCGCATCAAACCACATCACCAGTTATGCCCATAATCACATTATTGCTACATGGAACTGATCACTATTCTCGTCTGCAAACAGCAAGCGACCATTATTTATAGCCTGATACATGAAAATAAATATGATCAGAAGCAGCATGCAACATGACAGATTGTAGTATGAGAAATATTAATTGTATGGTTGCAGTCACTTGAGAGTTTGTACAAGTCTGTCTACAGCATCACAGTTTCTTCAGTTTCATGTGACAACAATGAAGAAATGACACCTTTCTGCAATGTAAAGTAGTGATTGTACATCTTGTAGAACAGTGTAAATTTGCTGTCCCCTCAAAATAACACAACAC